>JAHKKF010492281.1:0-16309 GCA_019740295.1 Labeo calbasu
AATACAATTCCCAACAAATCTCCATTACTTTATAATTCATTTCACTAAACTAACCTAAAATAAAACAAAACTTGGAAATAACTTTTACTGAACCTTCTGATGAACAGCAAAAAGTGATATAAAAAAAAAGTGGCATTTTTGTTGTTTTCCAGTGCAAATGTCTAAAGATTCTTAAATCAAGACACAATGAGAACTAAAATGACATCAAATAAGACGCCGTCTTTTATGAAAAATTTATCAAACCTGAGTGATGTAATATGATTAAAACAAAAACAAACATCTGTCTGTGAGCTCAGAAAAATCAACTTAATTCACACTGACAAATGTTTTTGTTTTAAGCACAAACTCCCTACAAGTTCAATTTTTCCAGAAAGCAAAAAAGTCTTCATTTTGCATCTGAAGTAAATGTATTTAAGGAAGCTTAGATTTTTGTATTGGAAAAACAAGACACTAATATTAAGTTTATATAAGTTTAGATTTATTTAGTTATTTATTTTTATATTAAGTTAGTTAATTAATTTTTTGAATGAATTTAAGACTTTGTGATTTCCTGACTTTCTGATTTTAGACCAGAATTTACTTGTAGATTTTAAAACAAATGTCCTTTTTTTTTAGTTTGCTAAAAAAAATAGAACAGAACTTTAAAAACTGTCATTTGACAGTTATCAGCCATAATTATTATCCGCTTTGAATATCAGTACTTCCATAGATACAATTTAGAAATATTCAAACTTTGTGAACGAAATGTTAAAAATAGATTTTTAAAAATCTGATCAAAGATGAAGTCTAAAAAGAGGCTTGCAATTCAAAGATCCATGCTTCAGTGAACACATTCATATCGTAGGCTTGTAACTGGTGAGATGAGTGTGTGCGGTTATAGGCCTACGCTACACACACACACACACACAAGACAACACCAACCATGATGGCCCTGCCAACTTCCCCAAAAAATGATTACATATGCAAGGCAATATTGTACCTGAACTTCCTGTCGAATTTAGACAAACAGTCGCTCAGCAGTTTTAGAGCGGCTGTATATCCAGCGAGTCTCTGAAAGATTACTGAATGTTAACAGTACATAGCACACATCTGTCCATCCTCTATCAGGATTATTCAACATTAAATCAAATCTATTTGACAAGAGTAATAAACATTGAGTAAAATGTACAAACAGCACAGTTTGAAATCATGACTTCATTTCTTAGAGAGCACAATCATGACTTTTCTACACCTCTGTTTATCCCTGCAGCTGTGAGAGAGGACTGCTTATAATATCAGCAGGGAATATCACAGCCAATCGCCGTCTGGGACGGGACACACAAACACACACGCGCATATTGGCGGGCAAAATACGTGGTTACCAAAAACACAAACTGCTTCGGTCTGACTCGACTGTTGCTATGCTTCCGTTGTTGCCCTGGTTACAAACAAACTGTTTGCTCAGTGAGTATCTCACAATTAATTGTGAAAAGAAGAAGGCAGAAAGACTGCGATTGACAATCACCATATGAAGAAGTATGTTATACTTCGCATCATGACCGGATATAGAGACAAGAATATCAAACAAAATTGGACTGGGACAGTAAGTATCCAGCTAGCAATGCTCTAGTAACCAGGCATCAAATTTTCATATCACAAATAATTGCTAAAGCTTTTATCACAGTATAGAATGAAGTATTAGAAACTTAATAGCAGTCATCCTAATAACTTCTCCTTTAAGGGAGTCCACTTCCAGAACAACAATTTACAAATAATGTACTCACCCCCTTGTCATCCAAGATGTTCATCTCTTTCTGTCTTCAGTTGTAAAGAAATTACGTTTTTTGAGGAAAACATTTCAGGATTTTTCTCCATATAATGGACTTCATTGGTGCTCCGATTTTGAACTTACAAAATGCAGTTTAAGTGCAGCTTCAAATGGCTCTTAAACAATCCAGCCCAGGAAGAAGGGTCTTATCTAGCAGGGGTCCTGACCTGAAATGTTTTCCTCAAAAAGCATAATTTCTTCACGACTGAAGACAGAAACATACGAACATCTTGGATGACAAGGGGGTGAGTACATTTTCTGTGAATTGTTGTTCTGGAAGTGGACTTGTCCTTTAAGTTAGAATTGTGAGATATAAACTCACAATTTTGAGAACAAAATTCTATTTTCCCATTAAAACTGGGCTTTATAACTCGTAATTGCAAGTTTATATCTCACAATTCTGAGGAAAAAAGTCAGAATTGTGAGATTAACTTGTAACTGCAAGAAAGGAAAGTCAGAATTGCGAGATACAAACTTGCATTTGTGAGAAAAAAGTCAATTGTGAGAAGAAAAAAAAAACTGACTTTTTTCCCCTCACAATTCTGATTTTTTTTCCTCGCAATTGCAAGTTTACAACTTGCAATTCTGACTTTTCTAACAATTGCATGATAGAAATTCTCAACTGCAAGTATAAAGTCTAGCAATTCTGACTTCTTTTCTCAGAATTGTGATATAAACTTGCAATTGTGAGTTATAAAGTCAAATTTTGAGGGAAAAATACCTTTTTTTTTTTCTTTTTTTTTACAATTGTGAGTTTATATCTCATAATTTTCACTTCATAACTAAATTATAAATGTTATAAAGACAGAACAGCAGGATATAAATTTGCAATTCTGACTGTCTTTCTCAGAAAGAAATTGTGAGAAAGAATTGTGAGTTCTTCACACATTTCTGAGTAAAAAAAAAAAAAAAAATTGGGAATTAAGTCAAAAATACCTTAATTTGTGTTCCAAAGATGAATGAAGGTCCTACAGGTTTGAAACAACATGGGGGTGAATAAATAATGATAGAATTTGAATTTTGGGTGTCCTGTCCCTTTAAATTCACCCAAAATGCATTTTTGCAGTTAAAAATATAAGAGGCAGGGTAATGGAACGACAAAAACAAACAAAACAAAAAAAACAAGACTGCGAGCATAACAGTCAAACATCTCAATCTAGCGCATGTTTACAAAAAAAAAAACAATAGTTAGGTAGTGCATTCTGTGTGAATGGCCCGTAACAATACGCGTGTGAATTACCATGATATATCATACTACCAAATACTGACATGTCTATATACAACAACACACTTAAAATGACTTAAAACTCAACAACATTCTGGCACCCATCCAAAAACCCTGACATTATCAGGATGGTAAGTACAACAAGCTATTATTAGCGCCTTTAACCAAAGAAAGTAAAGAAAAGCTGAAGTAAAACAAACCGCAACATGCCCAGAAACAAAACAAAAGAGGAATAAAAGGAATGAAGAGGAATAAGCAGTCTACTTCTGTGTCTAATTTACAATTATTTTTCTCGTTCTTTGAATCTGTGATGAAAGCAATGTCATTGCAAGGTCATCAATGCCAAATGGATCTCTGGGGAAATCTAATTAGAGCTCACAGAAGTCTAGTGGCAGTCATATAACATTGCCGAAACATGAAAAACAACATGACAGCGCTGGAGAAAGCCTGTCCTAGAAAATAATTTAGTTAGTGTCAAAATACAAGAGGTGTGACAGGAGTTAGAACAGCTGAATAGATCTTCCCTCAACTCAGATTGACTCCGGACAGCTCGAGTAATTTGGTTGAAGAGGTTCTGAAAGGATTAACATTTTAATCCACAAAACATTTTTAATCTGTGCTAGTGTGATTGACACGCTCATAAGGTCACCAGTATATTCAAGTGACAATCAGACTTGCTGGAACTTGATTTACTCAAAAACGCAAATGTCCTCGAGTGGCCCAGAAAGAGACCGGACATGAACCCAATCAAACATTTCTGAAGAGACCTCAAAATGTCCAACCGGCCGTGTTTATCTAACCAGACAGAGCTTGGGAGAATCTGCATAGAAGAAAATCCTCAAATCCGGTTGCACCAGCTTTGTTTAAGTTATCCATTGAGGTATAGATATTTCAAACTGGTATCGGACTGGCATCAATATTGGCAGATACTCAAGGTTGCAGTATCGCAATCTATCATGTATCGGACCTGAAAAAGTGGTATCAAGTCATCCCTAATATGAAGTAAATAGATTAAACCCTCTGGAGAGATACTAAGGCTTTATATCAAGGGTGTCCAAACTTGGTCCTGGAGGGCCATTGTCCTGCAGAGTTTACAGTAGCTCCAACTTGCCTCAACACACATGCCCCAAAGTTTCTAGTAAACCTAGTTAGACCTTAATTAGCTGGTTCAGGTGTGTTTAATAGGGGCTGTAACTACACTTTGCAGGACAGTGGCACTCGAGGAGTAGGATTGGACACCCCTGGTTTAGATGATAAATCTAATCTAAGCTTTTATTTACATATAACCATTAAATCAACGCAAATACGCTCTCAGAAACAAACAGCATTTTGTGTTTTCACTGTTTTATAGTAAAAGACGACACATCTTCTGAAAGAGTACTGAACATGTGGATCAAAAAAAAAAGATGGTGAAGAAGAAACAGAAACAAGAAGTCGCGTATGTAGGCAGATGCACAGGTAAAACAACACCATCATCAAGCATTAAACAGCATATAAATCAAAACTGCGCAACATTACCGACCCAGGAAGTGGTATAGAACTGTGCAGCTTTGGGGGTGCTGATGAAAGCGATTTACTTAATCTATGCCTTGATCAGTGTTCTGAAACTGATCCGGATATAGTTGTTTTTTTTTAAAAGCAGAGGTTCTGTTTTTTCTTTTGACATATAGCATGTCAAATAGTCATACAACAAAATATTCGGAGGGCTATAAAAAACGCCATTTGCCATACAGAAAACACTAATTCTTCTGAAATTCGGTTATAGTGTAGGGGGCGGGTCACTTTGGATTCTAAAGAGCATTTGATTGGACAGAAAGTTTGATGAGAAGCTGAAGTGCAGAGTGATGTCATCAAAATCACTGATCTATATTGGAGGAAGTTAGAGAAAGGAAGTTCTGGGGCCAGTTGCATAAAAGGTTAAGACTAGTCTTAAAAGTAAGTCAGCTATTTTTTTTTCTTTAAAGCTGGTCATCATTATTTAAATTCAGTTGCATAAAATGTAGATTAGTCTAAGTTGAATCCAAAAAATAAGACTGATTACTCTTTGGCTAACCGCTAGTTGGTCAAACTAGTTGTTAAGACACTGTCTTAACATAGAGGCTAAGTTTATGCAACCGGCCCCTGAATGCTTACATCTTCTAAGTGCGAATTTTATCATTGTTTTGGTGCACAACAGCTTACAGACCGTTAATCCGCTCAGACCAAAGTTCAAACTGCCGCGCTGCGTGAGCTCACTACAGAAGGGACCTTTCTCACATTTCCGGGTTTCTCATAGCAGAAGTCGTCATAGTTGGGTAAAATCCGAAAGCAGTGAAAGCAGAGTACCACAAATATAATTTTTGCATTTCCATTTGCTCAAATAGCAAAAGAAAAAAACTACACGATAGTGTTTTCATGACTTTCAATCAAAGGGAAAAAATTGAGCTAGACTGATATCGGCAGTAGAGAAGAGGGAACAATGTCAAATTTACCGTCCCTCCCATAGATGCGGCATTAGAAACACCTTTGCACAGCGTTAACTAGTTTTTTTGTAACTTGATGAAAAGGTGATATAATACAAAGTATAATGTTATAAATGTACATACATATTTTTAAAAATCAAAATATAAAAAACTTTAAAGGATTTATGATGATGATGACTGTTAAAACGTGTCACCACAGGCTTGTGAAAAGGGTCCTGATGTATTTATTATCTCGATGTGCCGCGGACGCGCCTGGAAAAACCGTGCGCGTCGCTTCTGTTATGAGCGCAGCTGCCGCGCGCCTACGTTTGAAATAAACTTGAGCGCGCAAAAGACGCGATATGTGAACAGCTCCGTCACGTGAGGACTAAACAGCGCTGTGAGATCCAGTGTGAAACCAAGCAGCAACCTCCCGCTCTCTCTATTGAAACCAACACGGAAGTGACTTAAACTGCAAGTCATCGACTGGCCGCTAGAGGCTGGCTTCAAAAGGGAGTCAGTCCCATAGACTTCCCATGTTAAAACGCCCAACTTTACAGCAGAAAAAAATATGTTTACAACCTGGTACAAAAAAGTGGTTTTGGTCAATACAGCTAATTTTGCCCTTCATGTCAACTGTGAGGGGGGTGAATTTTTTTATAACTCATCCGTTTAAATTATTTTAAGCCTTAAAATTCTGCATAATTTAGGGCGTGGCCACTTAAGTGACAGGTGGATTGTCACCGTCGGACTAGGCGGGCGTGGTTTCAGCAACCAGCTCAACCCACGTCCCGCCTCTTTGCCCATTTTCGATTATCCAGGAGTGACGTGCGGTGACGCGATTCCAAAATGGCGACAGCCACTAAGAGCTTCAGAAATGCTCCTCAGAAACCTACGGGTGACATCACGGACACTACGTCCATATTTTTTACAGTCTATGTGTGAAACACTTGAATTCAGCGATGAACACAAATGACTCTGTGATTCAAACTAGTTTAAAGCTGCGTGCAATGAGACAGTCAGAAGGCTTTTCAATCTACACATCGCCATCATTTACCATGGACTTACTGTAGTAACACTCACTGCACCATGGTATTGTGGTAGCAATGTGTGATATCCACACTGAATTTTATTACAGGAGTAATGGTATATTTATAGTATGGTTGTATTTGTGATTAAGCTATAGCATGTGTGCATTTATACTGAATGTTTTTAGACTACCGTTTTTCATACAAATAGGCTACCTATAAAACCATGTAGTTATATTTTTACCATGGTATTGAGGTACCATTATGTGTGGTTTCAACTGTGTTTATCATGATTTAAAAATGTAAGCTTGCTACTATGGGAGACCAATGCTTCATAAAAAAAAAAAAAAAAAAAAAACGTGTCAGAATAAATTTAACCATATAAAACTGAGGTTGCTACAATTTTTACAGATGTTACTGACTGATAATGAACCAAAATTTACCTCTGCATCCGCAAGATACTATCAAATGTGCATTTCTAAGAGACAAAAAAGTGGTATTATTATTATTATTATTATAATCATTATCAGACAACCCAAACCTGTTTCTTGATTTGAAACAATATAACCCATTGGAACACGCAGGAATTAATTTTTCTATTTAGATATTTATTTTGTTAAGGAAAATTAATGGTCTGGTTTCTACAACTTTCACTTTGGAGCAAAGATCTGACTTTAAACTTGAAAGAAATAAAGATTCGACATTTATTGTGAAAATTATCAATATCAACTGATATGAAAAAATTATCGTGCTAATGTTTTTGCCCATGTCGCCCCGCCCTATTGTATTGTTGGCTCAGAAAATACATCATTTTGATTAGAAACCGAGACCGGACAGGTGGATATGAAAGAAAATATAAGCTCTTTGAAATGTTCAGCCTCAACTTCCTGTTTTAATAGAAAATATACATTTACAATGCACAACAAGATAAACTTAGTCTGTTTCTCACACAATGCTATTACATGGCTTCAGAAGACTTGGACTAGACAGCATGACTCATTGTATTGGCACAGAAAAGTCTTCTAAAATGTTCAAAGTCAAACGAGCTTTGAACAACATGAGGCGGAGTAGATGACGACACAATTTTCACATATGAGTGCAGTATCCCTTTAAAATAGCACTAATGCGTGTAACACGCAAAACATATCCCTCTTTGTTGACTGGCTGACAGAGTTTACAGTGATCACATTGTTGTATTCCCGCTTTCCTTCACTTTCTCCAGTCACACAATTCCTCTCACACAGTCGCAGCCACTGAGGAAATCCGACGCAACGCTTGCTTCACACATCACACAATTGTTCATTCAGCTGGAGACCAAGACAGTGAGGCACAACGAGCACCGCATAAGACAAAAAAAGACCAACCACACACACAATCTTTCACCACACCACACACATTTACAACACACACACAAAGCCCTGCGTGTAACCTTAACCCTTCGCCGGTCCAGCAGTTCGTTTTTCTCAGGTTACGAGGCCCGTACAAACACAGGAGCCTCCAAGAGTGCTTTGCTACGCCAGCTCTCACTCATTCACTCTCTCTCTCTCTCTGACTGCTGGCTAATAATCCAGGGCTTTCAATGATGAGTAAGCCAATCTGTCTGACTGCAAAGTCACTGGGAATAAAAGTGCTGGCACAGTCTTAAAACACAGCCAGGCCAAAACTGGTCACCTACACGCACCATGTAAAATCATTCAAGGGTATCATAGTTTGGATAGCAGAGATGCTTTAGCCAAAATACATTCAGAGCAGAACAAAACACAGGCTTGAAGGAAATACTGCAAATTTTTTATAGCACGCTCTGTTTTTAAACAGGCAAACTACCCTTGACAGTGCGCATTGTGAACGGAACAAAACAGATGAACCTTTAGACAAATAAAACCACTTTAGAAAAACCTGCATGGAGATTGAAGTTGTTGGGGTTTCTTTTGGAGGGAAAAGTAAGTGTGCAATTTCAAAAAATATATATATGTTGAAAGTGGTTGCCAGGGTTTTGCTGTTTAGCTGCTATGTTGTTCTCTAGGTGGGTGCTTCAAGTCAAAAGAGCCCAAGTGTAGGTGATATTCTGGCCCCTACATATAGTTTTGTCCTAAAGAATGCACAATAATGTTAATAAAAACATAAGGAATAATAACAAAAACAAAATAATAAAAACTTATTTTAAATATTATTTTTTAAATATTATTTCATAATTGTTTTTAAAAATATTTTCAGATATATTTTTCTTAAGAATTCTCAGGATGCTGCCTACTTCTAATACAACAAAAATGGTATATTTTAAATTATAAATTAATCTATTTATTAACCTTTAAGTAGAGAGCATATTTAAGAGGTTATTTGTGAGTAAAATGTGTTTAGTTTAACAACATGAGTAAGTAGATAGTTTAGTTTCATAATTAGTTAATCAGCATTAATCGTCATTGGAGAATTTACTTGCTGGTAACCATCTGGCAAACTAGTAATCTGACATGGAAGACAATACTGTAATAGTAATACACTACCATTTGCCTACTTTTTATTTCATCCAAAGTACAGCAAAAACAAGAAAAAAAAATGTAAATATTTTTACTACTTAAAATTTCGATTTCGATTTAATATATTTAAAAAGTAATTTATTCCTGTGATTTCAAAAGCTGAATTTTTTTGCATCATTACTCCAGTCACATGATCTTTCAGAAATCATTCTAATATTCTGATTTGCTGCTCAAAAAACATTTATTATTATTATTATTATTATTATTATTATGTTGTTGTTGTAAACAGGTTTTTTCAGGTTTATTTGATGAATAGAAAGTTCAGAAGAACAGCATTTATCTGAAATATAAATATTTTGTAACATTATAAATGTCTTTACCATTAAAAAATATATATATATTGTACTGACTCCAAGCTTTTGAATAATATAATGTATAATGTTACAAAAGCTTTTTATTTCAGATAAATGCTGATCTTTGGATCATATATAATAAAAAAAGTTTTTATTAATAATAATAATAATAATAATAATAATAATAATAATAAAATGTTTCTTCAGCAAATCAGCATATTAGAATGATTTCTGAAGGATCATGTGACACTGAAGACTGGAGTAATAATTTAATAAAAATGTAGCTTTGATCACAGAAATAAATGATATTTTAGAATATATTCAAATAGAAAACAGTTTATTTAAATAGTAAACATATTTCACATTTTTACTGTTTTGCTGTACTTTGGATCAAATAAATGCAGGCTTGGTGAACAGAAGAGACTTCTTTAAAAAAAAACATTAAAAATCTTCCCGTTCAAAAACTTTTGACTGGTAGTGTATTACTTGTAACAAGTATTATAATTATTAAATTTTATAAATATTGAACATCTTACCTTTTACGGTTTAACACAAGTAACTTTCAAAGGTTACTTATGATGGCTTAAAAAAATATTTTTCAAAAACTGGTGTTCTTAAGAACTATTTTTTAGTCTTTAAATTGATACATTTAAAATAAAATGTTCCAAATATGAAGAAAACAGTAACAACTTACAATAAGGTGTCATTTGTTAGTATGAGTTAATGTATTAACTAACATGAACGAACAATGAAAAAATACATTTTGTTAATGTTAGGTAATGAAAAATAAAGTTGTTCAATGTTTGTTCATGTTAGTTCACAGTGCATTAACTAATGTTAACGAACATAACTTGTGATCTTAATAATGCATTAATAAATGCTAGAAAATAACATTAACTAAGATTAAGAAGTCCTGTAGAAGTATTGTTCATTCTTAGTTCATGTTAACTAATGAACCTTACTGTAAAGTGTTAACAAGAAAACAATATGAACTAAAAACTTTACTCTTAATGATATTTCATAAATGCAGCTCCAGGTTTTAACACTTCTCTCATCAACAATTTAAGTCTTGATTGCTCACATAACATGATCAGCACAACATGTCGAGATTGGCTCAACCAGTGGCTTTTATTTGGAACGGGACTATCCATTTAACCAACCAATGGCAGAAAGGGGGACTGTTTGGAGCAACCCATTTAAAACTTGTCATCTGGGTCACAGAATTTACACACATCAGATGCATAGTCAACCTAAACAACCATTTCTGCTCATGAGACACTTCCACAAAAAGCAGTGTCTTAATATGTATCTTACGTTAAGATGGCTCTCTGCGGCACTGTATTACACAACCTCAAGCAACCTTCCTGGATCTTTCTCAACCGCAGTTCAAAGTCCTTTCCTAACATGCACAAAGAAGAAAACATCACCACGCATGAGCGAGCCTGCTACACCTATTATTCAACAACTCCATCCACTTATCTGTAACGCAACAGACCAATACTGGAACAAAAGCAGGCACAGAAAACAGCTGTTTTGGATGAACCGCTGACCACAAGTGCAGCGAATGCCCAAGAGCAACAGGCACCTGCTGTGCTCTTACATGGAAACACACGCAGGAAAAGATCCATGCCGACGGATCTACGGTCGACTCTCACCTGCACATCTCCGCAAAGGCCAGGAAATTGAGTTTCTTCATCTTCTTCTCGCTGAGCCAGTAGCCCACTCGTCTGCCTCTCAGGAAAGTCTGCATCTTTAGCTGCTTATGGCCAGATGTGACAGCAATGTCACTCCAGTGAAAAGAGGAAACGGTCTTCTTATAAAACCTGTCAAACCAAAGCCGACAGAGATTGTTATCAGAACCTTAAATTACAAACTGTCATGGCTGTTAAGTGAAAAACAGCAAACGACCGTCACTGTACAATAAACAGGCCGAAATGTGTCTGTAAATGTACAAAACAGGTTCTGTTTAAAGCAGTGCTCAAGTTGGGGTGTGAATCTCCATGGATTTGATAAGAAAGCTAGTGAACTGCCTAGCTAAACTGAATTTTTTGGAGTATCACATGTAGGGCTGTCAAACGATTAATCGTGACTAATCGCAATGAATCGCGAATTAATCGCATTCAAAATAAAAATTTATGGTTACATACTGCATGTGTGTACACTGTATATATTTATCATGTACGTCTAAATATATCTATATATATGTATGTCTATATATATATAAAAAAATATAAATATTTCATTTATTAATCTAAAATATTTTTACTTAATACATGCATGTATATCTGTGTATTTGTATATATACATAATAAATATACACAGTGTGTACTGTGTATATTTATTATGTATACACAGATATATGTATATATTAAGGAACACAGTATATAAACAAACTTTTATTCTGGATGCGATTAATCAAAATTAATTGTGATTATTTGCGATTAATCGTTTGACAGCCCTACACAAGCACTTCTATTTAAACATTAGATGCAATAAATGCAAGTTTTAATGTTCGATAAAAAAATTAAATTCAAAACATCATGAAAAATCAAAGGTTTGATTCAAAAACATGATGCATCAAAGGCAAAAATTAGTTTTGATCATGCAAAACAATGCATTATATTCAGACCTAAACTATTTAAAAAAATTAACACAAAAGTTAAAAAAAATGCACGTTTAGTTTGAATGCTGGATGTATCATTATTCAAAAAATAAATAAAATAAAAAACGTGGGCAACTAGACAGGTGGTTGCTGGTAGCCACTGACTTCCATAATACTTTTCAAGTCAATGGGTACCGTCAAACGTTACTGTTACTGGTTACCAACTTTCTTCAAAATATCTTCTTTCGTGCTTCACAGAAGAAAGAAACTTGTACAGATTTGGAACAACTTGATGGTGAATAAATGATGACAGAATTATTTATTTTGGGTGGATTGTCTCTTTAAGATCTGATTCGAATCCAGTAATCCAATGCATTAAATGCAAGTTAAAAAGGTTTGATTTGAACATTTGAAGCATCCCAGTCAAGAGTTAAGTTTAAACTAGGCGTCAACCAATTATTGACCAATTATCAGCACCGATATTAAGCATTTTTATGGTTATCAGTATTGGGAATTTTCAAAACCGAACTTGCCGATAAAATCATTTAAAAGTATTTTGTCAGAGTCCTTGTTATTCTTAATTTTGACATTCATTTTCATTTTTATACCAGACATATATATCATTTCAAAATATCGGTTATCTGTAATAATCGGTATTGGCATTAGCTCTGAAAAACACTTTAGATTTAAAAATTTAATTCATAACTTGTGAGTCCACATGTTTGTTTTAAATATTAGAAGCATCAATGAGAGTTTAATAAAAAAAAAAACATAATGGTTGATTCAAAAATGTAATGCTTAGCATGTACACTTAAAAACTCATTTTGATCTTACAATATAATGCATTATATCTCATTTCAAATGTCTGAACAGATTAAAAATGTAATGCAATAATTACGGTTGCGAAAGCTTAGTTTGACCATTACATTGATCATATTTCACAAACACATGATGCATGTGTTCGAAATATTTGATTCAAACATTTAGTGCAATATAATACATCATTTTAGAGTTTCAACATTAGATTTAAGAATCATATTCATAATATACAAGTACAGACATTCAAGTTCTAACATCCGAATCACATACAAGTTCGAACTTTCTATTTAAACATTCCAAGCATCATGGGATGGTAATTCAAACACCATATTTAACAGTTTGAGATACAACAAGCATTTTAAAAAAATCCACTCACATCTTACATTTAAATTTTGATTCGAACATTCGATTAATCGTATCCGAGTTCGAGCATTCGCCTCATCATGAACGAGTTCGAACCTTCAGTCTGAAAAGGAATCAACGCATCGAATGCGAGTTCAAACGTTCTAGTCGAATAATCGACGATAAATTGTAAGTCTAAACAGAAGATTCGAACAGAGACTGTGATTCGAAGATTCGATGCTTCAGGAGAGAGTTGAAACTTTTCGATCGTTAGAAAGCGCCGTGATGCCCAGCAACGCTGTCCAGGAAGGCAGCTCACTAGAATTGGAGACACCGCCAATGTGTCTCTTCTGGTTTAACTCTTACTGTCACCGTATCATTGCTTCAGAATAGAAATACAGTTAAATCTGCCCCTATATGCATATTCTGTTCATTTTTGAAAACAGAAAGCAATACTAGAGACCCCGGAGGACTCCTGAAATCCGCCATAAACAACCCATTCAACAGCAGCGCAAACAAGCTAGCACTCCACCTACTTTCACATACAGATCATCTCAAGTCTTACTGATGGATGTCAGAAATCTTCAGGTCGTGTTTTCTCCCCTGTGGACACCCTGAAAGAGCAGATGCAGCAGAGTAAATACCTGTCTAGCGCATGTTTTCGGGCTCCGTTCGGATAGCAGTTAGCTAGCTGGAGGGCAGTCTGGTCTCCATGACTCGTGTTGCTGTCTGTCTGTCGCTGAGACTGAGAATTAAAGGCGCTCTGGTGATGATCAGATGGATCGAATGCGATCTGCTCTCAATCCAGACACCTAGACAGCGAGCACAGCCTCCTCATGAGGTGGGGCTGGGCTCAGTTCAGTCCGGCTAGCGTGTGTGTGTGTGTTCCTCTTAAAGCATGACAGGAGGTTTGTGCCGCTAGGCGCCTCGCCGTTGCTGCTACTGCCGAGTCCACTGTGTGAGTGTTGCCGCAAGGGGGCGCCAGTGCAACGCAGTCTCTCACGATGAGAAAAGTTCATGCACTTACTGAGGTTTTGTACAAAACAAGGTAATAAATTCAAACGACTAGTGTAGTTGTTTTTACGCTGATTTATGTTTGAAAATACGCTGGAAAATACTTGTTTAAAGTGTCTTATGTAAACGTTGAATGTTGTCGATGAGGATTTGTAAACGCCAAGTGTTGTTGTATAAATTGTATACAAAATATTTATATTTTCTTTGTAATGTTTGATCTCAAAGTCCTGAAAGAGATGAAGACCTTATGTTTTCCAGCCTGGATATGCTGGATATGTTACTTAGTTTCGATATTCGATAAAACTTTTTAAACTCTTGCAACTCATCTCGTTAAAAGTAATGAGAATCCTCTGTAGACACAATATGTTGTTACAATTATATTTGTGTGTGTGTGTGTGTGTGTGTGTTTATCAGCATATTAGAATGATTTCCAAAGGTTTTTGTGACTGGAGTAATGGTGCTGAACATTCAGCTTTGCCATCACAGGAATAATTTACATTTTAAAATATAATAAAATATAATGATAACCTAACCTTAACCCTAAAATAGAACATAGAAAATTACATAAATTGTAATATTTCACAATATTGCAGTTTTTACTGTATTTTTGATAAAATAAATGCAGCCCCAAATGCAGGGAAGAGAATTATTGTTTTTTTTTATTACATTTTTCCATAAAACAACAGTAGTGGTACAGGTATCTCGTATTTTTTTTTAAAGAAATAAATATATATATAAAACAGACTCCAATATTTTATATGGTATTTAATAATTTAAGAAATTATAAAAAAAAAAAACCTCAATATATGAAGAGTTCATTTGCAAAAAAAAAAAAAAGAAAAGAAAAATTACTCTGCATTTCAAGTATTATCCATTAACTCAAAAAAATTGTTAACATAAAAACACTTACAAAACATGATTTATGAAAATGAATAAAAAGTTATTTTTGAAACTCTTCAAATGTATTATCATGATATAACTACAAGTGTACGTCACAAATGTACTTAAGAATTGCACGATTTGTTTTGCATTGCAACAGGACATTGAAAAAAATTTGATCTTTATTACAAATATATTCTTCTCTCTATAGATTTTGGGGTGAAAGACTAAAATATCTTGTCATCTTTTTGTGGGATTCATCCATTTACACTGTAATTTGCTTTTTGTCATGATCAGTAAGCAGTTGAACAATATAATAAATCCTGCCCACACATGTTTTAAATAAACACAGAAGACACAAAAAGCAATAATACACCAGGCAGCAGATGTTTAATGCTTATATGTTTGTACAGCTAACATTTCATTGAAGCGCTGAGTAGAACTGGTACACAAAAATAAAGGCACCGCGCACAAACTAAATACACAAGACGAAGACAGGAAACCCATTATGTACAACATAAAAATATATAATTTTCATAATCTTTGGGTTTATATGTACAAAGGTTTTTTTAAAAAAATGTATTTACAAACACTCAAAGCACATTGAGAATTTGACGTAAAAAACATAAGTGCTTCCATCAGTGACGCACAGGTCATATAAACACGCGCTTATTTGTGTTTAGTGCTCGTCAGCGTCTGACAGCAGGGCTGGCGAGGAGTCCCAGGATGGTGGAGAGACAGTGGAGCTTCTCTTTGACCAGCTCTGGTAACTTTTCGTTTTCTTTATACCTGAAAGGAAACGGAAAGCAGAGAATTTAGCAATCATTCTTAAACACAACATACAATGAAAAACAGACCTCGATTAAAGGATTAGTTAGCTTATAGAATAAAAATGTCCTGACGAATTACTCACCCCCATGTCATCCAAGATGTTCATGTCTTTCCTTCTTCAGTCAAAAAGAAATTAAGGTTTTTGAGAAAAAAACATTCCAGGATTTTTCTCCATATAGTGGACTTCAATGGGGATCAAATAGGGGTTTGAAGGTCAAAATTGCAGTTTCAATACAGCTTCAAAGAACTCTACATGATCCCAGCCAAGGAAGAAGGGTCTTATCTAGCGAAATAATCGCCCATTTTCATCGGACATGCATTGCAGAGCTGGTGCATGATGAGCATTTGTGGTTAAAGTACACTACCGTTCAAAAGTTTGGGGTCAGTAGGACTTAAGTAATAGTCTTTAAAGAAGTCTCTTATGCTCATCAAGGCTGCATTTATTTGATTAAAAACATAGAAAAAAAACAGTAATATTGCAAAATGTTTTTACA
>JAHKKF010492284.1:0-19096 GCA_019740295.1 Labeo calbasu
TATTTTTTTTTATTTTAACCTCACTTTTTTCTCTTTTTTTCTGATTCTTTTATTTAAAAAAAGTTTAAATGTATGTTGTTCTTTTAAACTTTCTATTCATTAAACAGTCCTAAAAACTAGTTTCCACAAAAATATTAAGCAGCACAACTGTTTTTATCATTGATAATAATAATAATTGTTTCTTGAGCACCAAATCAGCATATTAGAATGATTTCTGAAGGATTATGTGACGCTGAAGATTTGAGCAATGGCTGCTGAAAATTCAGCTTTGCTTGTCAGCACAGGAATAAATTACATTTTAAAATGTATTTAAATAGAAAACAGTTTTTTAAATAAACGTAATAATATTTCTCAAAAACATTCTTTCAGAAAAATTACATGTGAAATATATATAATTGTATTTATTTATTTCTTACGCCTAGAGAGCCAGACAGTGGTCAGGCAGTTGTGTCTGCCTGTTTCTCACTCTCTCCTCCAGTTTTCCCACCTCTCTTTCCTCCTGAGGCCAACAGCAGCAGTGGCGGTGGCAGCGGCAGCGTCGGCATTCCTAATTGGCCGTGCGCTCGACGTCGCCTGTTGTGATCATATAAATTTATTGGTGCTTAGAAGGCACAAGCTATTAAAACATTACAATAGACATTAGCGCAGGCCCGAGCAGCCTGCTCGGCCTAACGAACATATGCTTCCCTACCAATGCCTAAACTCTTATTTATGGATTTAATTTAATGTGCGGGAAGAATTCTAAATTAAATTTGGTGTGTGCCTCTGGAGAGTGTCGGTGTATAATAACATGGTAATTTTTACACATCTTTATGAGAAATGAGAAAATTAATTCTTTCTGACAAGCTGTAATTACTGGGCTTGGACCAGTCGCAGCTGAACAGTTTGAGCTCAGCTAGTCTGCCAATGAACTGAAGGAGAGGAGAACAGATAAGGAGGACACACACAATTATAGACGCACACCCACACGCACACACAGACACAAAGACACGTAATTATATACACCCACAAACACACACCCCCACACACACCTACAGACCAACATACACGCACGCTTAATGCTGAAACACACGGTCACGTATGCCCACCCGAACCAACGGACTCCTACACACGTAATTACACACACAAATACATAGAAGATGCCATAAACCAGTAGTTGTCAACTGGTTTTGCTTCAGAACCCTGATTTTGAATTGGGGCGTCAAGTGGTAACCCAACACGGTACCTTATAAATTATAATTTCCTGATACTCACTCCAGTGTCATTCAAGATGTTCATGTCTTTCTTTCTTCAGTCAAAAAGAAATTAAGGCTTTTAAGGAAAACATTCCAGGATTTTTCTCCATATAGTGGACTTCAATGGGAGCCAATGGGTTGAAGGTCCAAACTCCAGTTTCAATGCAGCTTCAAAGGGCTCTACACGATAAAATTACATACTTTTTAACCACAAATGCTCATCTTGCACTAGCTCAACTTCACGCATTACGCAATTACGCTGGAAAGGTCACACACGGTTAGTTCTTCATCTGTGTACTCCAGTTCAAAAAGGTAGGGTGGGGCGAAAAATTTCATCTTATTTTCTCCTCCAACTTCAAAATCGTCCACCATCGTTGTTTTACCTTTTTTGTAAAGGGTGTTTGACTTTCTTTGCACGTTTGCTTTGTAAACTGAGTCAGCAGTCCTGCCTACGTTTTCAACGTGATTACGTAATGCGTGAAGTCCAGCTAGTGCAAGACCAGCATTTGTGGTTAAAAAGTATATACATTTTTATAATATTTTTTTTTTAGAGAATGACTAATCATTTGTTTAGGTAAGACCCTTATTCCTTGGATGGGATCTTGTAGGGCCCTTTGAAACTGTGTTGAAACTGACCTTCAGCCCACTGATTCCCATTGAAGTTCAGTCTGTGAAGAAAACTCCTGGAATGTTTTCCTCAAAAACCTTTTTTTGACTAAAAAATTGAATTCTGGAGTAAACTAACCCTTTCGTATTAAAATTTTCTCAAATTCAGGCATGTAGCACAGCTTGTTTCGTGTAGGAATGTGTGTAATTTGACTAGTTTCTTAAAAGTGGAATTTGCATCAAAATAGTATGTAGAGTCTGAATGGATGCACACACTGTGAAAAAAGAAATAGATTTATGGGAAAAAATGTCAGCTGTGGTTGCCAGAGCTTTACTATAAAAAAGTACATTATTAGTATTTTTAGTTTTACAGATTTGACTTATATTTACATTTAAAAACATATTTTTGGTTTTATTTAAAACATGGTTTTTATTGTTTTATTTTAATTATTTTGCCAGAATAATTTAGCATTTTAATATCTGCTACTTATCAGTTATTGACTGTAAGATAAAATAATTATTAGCTTGTAGTCTGAGTTTTAATACAGGTCATATAAGCATTTACCTGGCTTTTATACTATCTTTAGCACTCCATGTAACACATGTCTGAATGTACAATAGCCACAGGTTCAACCTAATTGGTTCCCTCTAGAGCAGCATGTGATTGGTGGAAGGTGAAACAGACATTTCGGACACAGTTATGGGTGAGGTCTCAGCCGGTAGGGGGTTCTGTTGCCCTGTCTGATGTCATCAACATGAATCGCTAGCAGGTCTGCCCCGTTCAAGGTCGTCTGCCATTTAGTATTCACAGCAAAGCTTGACCACCCCACCAGGTCTCATAGCTTAATAATGATCACACATACTTTGCCCTGTTGCATTTTGGAGCTGTTTTATAGCTGTTGTTTCTGTTGCTATCAATATGACATGATGGGTCACTTTAGTTTGAGAACTGTATTTGTGTGTGTGTGTGTTATGATGGCATGGATAGGTGTATGTGTGTGGCACACGCTGACTGTGCATCCAGGGGCCATTTCAGTTTATTTATTCATTCTGTTCCATTTTGTCATGCGCTGTTAAATGTTTAATCCTTTCATCCCTGCGGTTGGGGACCGCCAGGGGAATGCCGCCCTAGTGGTCACCGGGGTGAATAATACATGATGGTGTGTGTATGCATGTGTGTCTGTAGTGATGAAATGCAGGTGTCACTCCATAAGATGTCTGTTTTGAAGACGGTCTCTCTCTCTCTTTGAAACACTAGGTCAGAGTCTATTAACTCTTCTGAAGGGTGGTCTGTCAGAGTGTGTTAGCTGATGGCTCCATTGTCTTTCACTCTCCGTGACTTCGCTCACTTTAAGATAACAGGTTGAGCTCTCATAAGCACTCAGAGTTGCTCTGACTGCCCTCTGTCTGTAGATGGAGAGGATAAAACATTTATTCACCTGGAGTGAGGAGTATGGGAACAGACCACCACTCTGTTTTTGATCAACAATGACAAAGCATGCTGTCATATGTTGATCGGGCAACAATGTAGAGTATTCGTGACTTATCACGCACCATTTGTGCTACAGACATGAGTAATGCCTCAAATTATGCGGTTTGTTGAGAAAAGTCATGCATTACTTTTAATGGCACCACACACCACTAGGCTGAAACTCAAAGTGTATTGTGTTTGTGTTGGTGCAAACTAATCACAGACTAGGTGTGTCAATTACAAGATCATCCTTCTCCTCTTTTGTAGATGCTATCCTAAAATTACTTTTTCCAAAAACAAACAACATGGACCGGTCGATTTTTCACTGATTTGCACAGAATGAGAAGAAAAAAGCTTCAAACAGTTTTCAGATTTTAAAAAGGTTTTATGTGTTTAATGTGAGATTTCAAATCAGATTTCAAACCAGTTACAAATTAGATTTCAAACAGCTTTCGCATTTCAAACCAGCTGGAAATTAAATCTCAAACCAGTTTCAAATCAGATTTCAAACCACTTTCAAATTTCAAACCAGCTTCAAATGAATTTCAAACAAGTTCGAATCTGATTTCAAACCAGTTACAAATTAGATTTCAAGCCGCTTTCAAATTTAAGTCCAGCTTCAAATGAAATTTCAAGCGAGTTTCAAAACGGATTTCAAACCAGTTACAAATTAAATTTCAAACCTCTCTAAAATTTCAAACTAGCTTGAAATTAAATTTCAAACCAGTTTTAAATCAGATTTGATTTTAAACCTCTTTAAAATTTCAAACCAACTTGAAATTAAATCTCAAACCAGTTTCAAATCAGATTTCAAACCACTTTCAAATTTCCAACCAGCTTCAAATGAAATTTCAAACCAGTTCAAATCTGATTTCAAACCACTTCAAATCTGATTTCAAACCACTTTCAAAATTCAAACCAGCTTCAAATGAAATTTCAAACCAGTTCAAATCTGATTTCAAACCTCTTTTTAAATTTCAAGCTAGTTTGAAATTAGATCTAAAACATATCATATTCAAAACCACTTTTAAATTTCAAGCCAGCTTGATATTATATGTTAAAACTCAAATCTCAAACCAGATTTAAATCACATTTCAAACAACTTGTCAATTTTTCACAGATTTGCACAGAATAAGAAGAAATGAGCTTCAGTTTTCAGATTTCCAAAAGTTTTTATGTGTTTAATGAGAGATTTCAAATCAGATTTCACACTAGTTACAAATTACTGTAGATTTTAAACCACTTTCAAATGTTAGTAAATCTCAAACCAGTGTAAATCTCAAACCATTATGTGTGTGTGTGTGTGTATATATGTATATGTATATGTGTGTATATATATATATATATATATATATATATATATATATATATATCGAAAGCTACAATTTAAATTTCAAGCTACTTTTAAATTTTGTAACTTCTAACTTCAAATTTGATTTCAAAACAGTTACAAGTTAGATTTCAAACCACTTTCAAATTTCAAAGCAGCTTGACATTAAATCTCAAACCAGTTTCAAATCAGATTTAAACCGCTTTCACATTTCAAGACAATTTGAAATCAAGTTTCAAACCAGTTTCATTTTAGAATTTTATCCAACTTCAGATTAGATTTCAGAGCAGTTACAAATTAGATTTAAAACCACTTTCAAATTTCAAACAAGTTTGAAATTAGCTGCATCTATGAATATTTATTGCACATCTTACATGTGAGCACAGCAGGCATTCTGCATTCTAGACACTAAACCGTTTGCTATGATTTGGGGCTTTTTGTTGCATAGCCACTTTCATAGTTTCATAGTTAGTCTTACTATTTTTGCAGTGCAGACCATAAAAAAGCTGAAGAAAGTTTTGAGTTGGCCATTTAATTAAAAGAAGACACATTTTAATGCTGCATGATGCACTGACGTTCTGTTTGCTGCAACAGTTTGGCAAGTGTCTTTTCTATCCCATCACTACAATACTCTTGTGTATAAAGAACTTGAACGGCCTCCTTAAAGCCCAGACCTCACACAATGCTACTAGACACAATCTCACAATTGCTGGTTCATTTCACCGACGCCCTCTTGTTTCCAAGAATCTGAGCATGCACACAAAACTACTAATCAAACCACTCCCTTTATGCAAAACAGCCCCTTGTTAACCCCAATCAAAGAGGTCGCTGGATGCTGCTTTCAGCATCCCTCAATGCAGCATCTCCGCCACTGCTGTAGCCTCATGGGTAATTACAAAGCTACCCGGCCAGTCTGTCAGACAGCGTTGTGCCGCTATGCTCATGACCCCGGCATGACCTCTGAGAGTGTAGGTAATCACCTGTGTGTCCTGAGCTTAGATCTCTATTAGCGCAGAAGCACAGTTCAGCTCCACAGAGGAGGGCAAACACACCCCACATTCATCTGCTCGCGGTAGGGTCAGCTCACCTATGAGAGGGAGACTTGCCTGCCTGGTTAGCACATGGCCCAGTGAATTGTGGGATTGCATTTCAGCTTGATGTGGCATGATGGACGCTGTCCTGCTGACTAACGGTCTTTAGATATGTATGTATTAGTTTGTTTTACAGTGTATGCTAGTGTACTCTACATAGTTGGCAGGTATACGCACAAATTTCCAAATGTAATAAAACAAATCTAACACAATAAAACAATAAAAACATCATTTATGAAAATTAATTTTAAAAATTAAAAATTAAAATTAAAATTAATTTGTTTTTGCAAATGAACTCTTCATATATAGTTTTTACATTTTGCGTATATATATATATATATATATATATATATATATGTATTTAGTTTGATTCAGTACATATGTACAATACTACTACTACTACTACTAATAACACAAACAACAACAATTATTTTAATTATTATTAATATTTTTATTTTTATAGAAAAATATTCTATTTCACTGTTCAGTTTACATCATATGTTTATAGTAATAATAGTGTCAGAAAAAAAGTATTGTCTAAACATAAATTGTTGTATGAATCCACAATATAGATTTTTTTTTTCTATTTTTATAGTAATAAAAAGAATAATAATTGTTGTTGTTTTTAGTAAAAAATAGTACAAACAAACCTTTTATTGTTTAATTTAGTACTTATGTACAATAATAATAATGATAATAATAATAATAAAAATTATTATTATTCTACACATAAATTGTTGTATGATTCCACAATATAATTTATATATTTTTGCTGTTTTATAATAATAAAAACAATTTTAAAAAAATATAAAAAAAAGATTTAATTCTTTGATTCAAGATACATATGTATAATAGTACAATATATTATTGTATTATTATAATACAGTGTATTATTATTATTATTATTCTACATATGTATAATAATAATAATAATAATAATAATGTCAAAGATAGAGGGAAATTGCATACATAAATAACATAAATTGTTTTTACTATAATTGTTGTTGTTGTAAACAATAGTAAAGGTGTATTTTTACTTTGTAATTTTTTTAATTTAATAAAAATGTTAATGTGTCTTTATATTCAAACATACCATAGTATAAAGTGTACAGCTCTTCTTGTAAACCTCTCACATCCTTATCCGTTTTCCGTTCTCTATTGTATGCCACCCTGTCTTTCTACACTAAATGCTTATCTGTCTGTTCTGGCCAAGAAAGTGAGTGATTGCTACAGTATGAAAATAGTGTGGGAAAACGGCCAACAAACGATCTTGCTTCCCATTATAGACGTGATCTAATTAGAAGTATAATAAGATCACATGATCTTAGCCGTCCAGATGTATACATTCATGCAAAGCTCCGACACTTTGACAGGGGGCACGTCAGCTGTCCACATTGGTATGCAGAATTGCTGTCCCGGCCTAATGTATTCATGGACATAATCCCTCTATTGGTCCGACCGCATGCATATGCATGTTTTGTTTGGACCTTGTGTCCAAGAGGGCAGCTAATATGCTTCAAATGAAGAGCAGCACTCCATCAGAGCAGATTAACATCAGGTGCAGAATATAGTCATGTGGTTCCTCTGTCTGGGGCTAAACCAGGATAAGCCAAAGTTTATGTTTGATATCTATCTTGAACTGCGCGTTTTAGTGTCTTTTCTGTCAAAAGAACATAAACTGTTGATTCCCCGCTGACCCAGAGCCTCCTCCTCCTCCCCAGAACTCTAGCCACCATGTCAGAAGAAGAGCGACACAAAGCCCATTGGTGGATGGAAGCTTCTGTTCAAGAGTTTTGCTTCTATTGTTGCCGTGTAAGATAGAAATACGAAAGCCTTTACGGAGAGAGACACGTTTGATAGAGTTGTGGGACGTCTGTGAATATAAGCTGAAGGACAACCATTGTCTCTGGGCGACCTCAATTTGGTACTGTATAGTCCTTTTCGCCACACTGTCTGCAGCCACAAAGCCACCATTCTCCTCCTCTTGCTCTCAAGAAAGAGGGATTAGTCAAATAACGCAACTGCGTGTCCAGATTTCTAACTATCAGACCACATTACAAAGCGAAGAATGAGTCCAGGGGAATGGGGCGGGAAGATGTTTCGAAGAACTTCTCTTTTTATTTCCCCTTTCCCCATCTCTGAGCTGGAGTTGGGTTGGATGGATAGAAAATGATGGAAGCCCGTTAGGAATGCGGGATATTTTAGGACAGGGAGACGGGGGGAGGGGAGTGGTCCAAACGCAGCTGCATTTCCTGTTTATTCTTGAGCAAGTCTGAGGCGCTCCATGAAGAACAGGAGATGCATTCTTCTTTCTTTCTTTCCTTCTCTCTCTCGCTACCTCTTCTTAGCCACCCATTTGGGCTCCAATACATGTCTCTCCTCTTTCTAGGATTTGACTGAGGTCTTTGTATGTGACGGACCAGTTTTTAGTGTAGACGCCCCTTTCATCACTAATTCTGTGGGTGCAACCCACCTCAGCTGACAAGAGGGGGCTGTCAAATCCCACCAAAACGTCTCATTTTCAATCTGTCCGTCTTCTGGTTGGCTTATAGTCTTAGTCCTTTTGCAAACAAGTCATCTCAGTGCATATTATCCCAAAGAAAAGTTTTCAAAGTCTTCAAAAATGTTCATCCAAACTTATTTCACTTCTAAAAAGACCTTCTTTTTGGTTCATATCAACAAGCCCTCTTATTTTTGAGCCCATTCAACCACTTTTCATAGATACAGTTAAGTCCCATCCTACTTTTTCCTATCTAAAAGGGATTGTTCACCCAAAAATGAAAATTACCTCATGGTTTACTCACCCTCAAGCCATCCTACACACAGAAAAAAACAAGAATTGTACAGAATTGTACCTTTTGGGGTATAACAGCTTGTCGCTGAAGCATACCTTGAAAAGGACATTTTCTACCCCTAATAGGTACATATTAGTACTTTAAGGGTACGTATTACTACTCTAAGTTACTAATATGTACCTTTAGGGGTAAAAAAAAAAGGTACAAAGATGTCCTTTTAAGGGTACTGCTCCAGCGACAAGCTCTTGTACCCCAAAAGGTACAAGTCTGACCCCTTGTTTTTCTTTCAGACAAATATCCTGGCTTATCTGAGCTTTATAATGGCAGTGAATGGGTGTTGAGATTTTAAAATCCAATAAAGTGCATCCATCATAAAAAGTACTCCACACGGCCCCAGAGAGTAAATAGAGGCCTTCTGAGACGAATTGATACATTTTTGTAAGAAAAATATCCATATTTAAAACTTTATGAACCATAATCTCTAGCCTCTGCCAACTGTCGTAGGCATTCATGAGAGAGTGGCGTTCCGGCAGATGATGTAGGAAGTAGGCGAAGGCAGTGACAAATGTGGAAGCACAGAGGCGAAAAGCAAAACAAAACACAGGTCACAAATTAGAAGAAAAATGGTGGAGGATTTTGATATAAGCCAAGAGGAGACTGGTTTTCCTTTGCTGTAAACAAAACTTGGTTCTCGCGAGACTAGCATGTTCTCATCGGAGCTTGCGCTACGCCTACGTCCTACCTCATCGACTGGAACGCCACTCTCTTGTGAATACGTGTACAAAAGTTAGCGGAAACTAGAGATTACGGTTTATGAAGTTTTGAATATGGATGTTTTTCTCAAAAATGCATGGCTTGGATAAACCTGGACATTTTTTAAAGTAACTCCGACTGTCTTCATCTGAAAGAAAAGGGTCATACACACATAGGATGGCTTGAGGGTAAATCATGGGGTAATTTTCATTTTTGGGTAAACTATCCCTTTAATTCACTTAGAAATCTGTCACATTGCGTAAGTAAAACAGATTGTTGCATCTTGATCCAAGGCTATAGAAGCTATTTATCCTGCTGTTCAATAAACCACCTGTCTGGGTGTTGCTGAACAGTGATGTTTCATTTGCCTCCATCAGTGCTATAGAAAAGGTCAGAATCTTGCATTTTACTATCATCACAGTCTCGAGTTTAAGACATCAGAGATGGCCTTTCTGCTCCTATCTCAGTTTCTTTCATCGAATCGACTCTTTAGTCTATCAGGTGCTGTTTTCTCCGCTCTGTGAGCGTGTCAGAGGCTCGAACGTGCCCTTACGCGACCCTCATTGTCCTCAGACGGGAGACACAGAGCGGGGACTTGAGCTGACCTGCCTTTTTCTATTGTAAGACGTCTGAAATATCCAGAGAACCAAAGCAACAAACGCTGGGTGTCACTCAATGTTGCTCAAACTTTTCCATTAGCAACTTTGTGAAAGTCACACTATTCAAACGCAGGCTTTAGAAATGATGCCCAATGTGCTGAATGACCTTCTAGAGTCACTCATAGAAATGTGTAAACAGACCCATTGTGAAGGAGGTATGAACTTTAAGAGCCCTAGAGTTATATACCACTCAAAAATATATTATTAACTCCCTTAAGAGTCCCTTGATATTGAATAGATTGAAATCAGTTTGTCCTTTTCCTTCTCTTTTGAATAAAACGTTTTCTGAGTTTGCTTTCCTTCAATCAACGTAATAATTCCCTATGTTTTGATACATCTAGTCAGGTTTCAAAAGACCAATACAGGCGTCACAAAAATGATTTTTTTTCATAATAATAGCATAATTTAGTAGAAAACAGACCAAACACTGTGTTGTAACAGCAAAAGAGCACTTCTCCTTGCTTAACTTCACCTCTCTGTCATTCTGTCCTCGCTGAGTTTCAGATATAATGAAGACGGAAGATGAAACAACAAGACAATTATTTTTGCACGCAGATTAAAGCACCATCCATCATGCTTAATAGCCTCTTTAAGATCGGCCCACATTCAAACTCGTGCTGTTTATTCTTCAAGGTTAAATTTGCTTTTGTTATGTTGAAGGGGAATAAACCGCAACCAGGTTGAATCGAGGAGCACGGCGCAAGGACCGCTAACCGCGTGGACCGGGACGCGCTACTCCGCTCCTAATGTATTCATTACCGAGAGGTGACTCGCGCCGTGAATCGTGTTGGCAGCTCACAGGTGTTCGTCTCTTTCATTTCTTCTGCTCCCGTTCTTGTTTTCCGCCTCGCTCATATTGCACGCGCGCACACGCAGGCACAGGCGCACATGCCCGCAGACGCGTACAGCTGGTTCGTTGTTGTCGCAGGTCTGAAAAACAAAGCTTCAGCAGATGGTTGTTTTAGTGCCAGAGCAAAGAGGATCTACAGTTCCGTCACCATGGTCACACACACACACATACACGTTTACACTCACACTCACTTTGTCTCTGTCTTGCCTGTCCCTTTTTTTCTCTCTCTGTGTCTGTTATGTTTATCAAAAAGATGATGCCCTCTCAAAGTGTGTTACTGTCCTGCATTCTGCTTTACTGAGAACAGTAGCACTTTTCACACATGCACCTACACCTTACCTAGCCATTTAAATGAGGACACATCTAGACATCTGTTGTTTTTATGTAACAATTAGTTCTTGTCCATGAATTTTACTGGTCGAGCGGCATTCCAGGAGTGCTGGTGTTTAGTTGAACAGCACTTTACTCTGCTTGGCAACATGGAAAGCTTGATACTTTGGCTTTCATTGAAAACCTTAAAGGGTAGTTCACCCTAAAATGAATATTCTGTCATTAATTACTCACCGTAAGATCTTCGTTCAACTTCGGAGGCAAATTAAGACATTTTCGATGAAATCCGAGAGATTTCTGACTTTGCATAGACAGCAGCGGTACTACCACATTCAGTGGTAAGGACATTGTTAAAATAGTCCATGTGACATCAATGGTTCAACCTTAATTTTATGAAGCTACAAGAATACTTTTGAGCACACAAAACAAAAATAACAACTTTATTCAAGAATTTCTGCTATTCCGTGTCAGAACATGGATGCTTGATGCTGTTGTGTAGGCTCGTCAAAGACTGATAAGGAAGAGAAGAAATTATTAAGTAGATATTTTTGTTTTCTTTGCGCACAAAAAGTATTCTCATAGCTTCATAAAATTACAGTTGAACCACTGATGTCAAATGAACTATTTTAACAATGTCCTTACTTCCTTTCTGGGCCTTGAAGGGTCAGAAAGCTCTCGGATTTCATCAAAAATATCTTAATTTGTGTTCTGAAGATGAACTACGGTTTTGGAACAACATAAGTATGAGTAATTAATGACAAAATTTCCATTTTTGTGTGAGCTATCCCTTTAGGTGTGAACTATGGCAAATAATGTTTCAACTCCTCACTTGTTCTTTTTCAGCAAGTATGTTAAAGCAAAATTGAAAATGTTTGTCAGGTTACCATTTGTACACTGTAATACTTATTGTTAGGTGACTTTTGTTTGTTTGTTTTGTCCACTTCTGGCATATTATGGCCAGTAAAAATAAATTAATTAATTTGATTAAAAGAAAGACTTACTCATGTAAATGATCTCCTCCACTGGATCAAGCCGCGAGTCGCATCTTCTCCTTTTTCTGAGGTAATCCAAAGCTTATTCCTCTCAGTGTCTTCTTTTTCAGAGGTAAATTCTGTCTTATTCCTCTCAGCGAGTCTTGTTCCAGAAACGACAAAGTAACCAAGATGAAAGTCTGCTGCTTTGTTTTACGATGATGTGGGCGTTTACATGTTGCGCGTCTCACATGGCCTATTGTAATATCAAAAGCGAAAGGTGCTCGTGGAAGTGATCACATTAAAAATAATTAGATCAGACAGGAAAAACTGGACGTTGTGTTGGTTTCATAAGGATTACTTTATCACAGAATATTTGTTTTCGACAAAATCTCCTTTATTTAAAAGTAGACATGTCAAGCTTTCTCTGTCTATATATATATATATCATCATGTCTATGTGTCAAGTATTCGCTGAGGTTCAGTTCATGTTTGTGACGCGTCTCTAAATGAAGTTCACGGAAGATCACGGAGACCGGGATCGCAGAAACCCTACTTGTTTTCTTTATTTTATAAAAGCACAAAGTTTTGTTGTTATTATGGGTGTATACAAATAAAAGTAGACCCTTTACACTTTACAGATTTGATTAATTTGTTGCTCTTATCTGTACAATAAAAAAAACAGAGTAATCAAAGTTATTACAAAAACTGCCACAAAACACACCAGTGTGTTTGTCGACCCCAGAGGGTTAACATGTACTTCTCCCTGCTTTTACTTACTAGATCAGCTGATGCTTTTACCATATTGTCACCTGTCCTAGTAATAATTTATTAGATGCACATAGGTCTGTTATCGTAGGAACATTGACTTTACATTTTCACTTCCTTAAAGATGACATGGAACAAAACGAACTACGATTGGTTGCTTTACATGTCAATCAGACAACCTCTTGACCAGTCCTTGGTCAATGAAAGCTGCTATGAAGTCCAGACAGTCAGTCTGAAGGTCTGGCTACTCAACATTGCACACTCATTAGCTGATTGTGATTAAGGTTCTTTTATTCTGAAACTGTAATAAGCAAAAAGTATTTGTGTGTTCACATACTAATGCAGTTAGTGCAGTTTGTGTGTGGACAAATGGATAAGTCATCAATTGGGCCTGTCAATCAGACCAGCTATCAGTTTGGCCCCACCATAAAGTGCAAGGTTCACAACACAGTTGTCTCTCTCACACCTTGTTTGTTTTCCTATCATAAACTTGTATTGAGCTAATGGTATTTTCTATCCACTTACCCTGCTCCTAACCTCCTAAACTGAACATCACACAAACAGCTTTAGATTTTCAATTTTAGTTTTTCACTAACCAAGCATAAACGTTGTTTTCTCAAAAACACAAAGATGTACATTCATGTTGCTTACAATATAATCAGATTTTAGCGGTTAATATGCTTTTAAGATACTGAAAAAAGCACAAATGTCAGGGCATGTCAAAACTTCTCCAAGGCCCCAAAACACCCCCAGACCCCAGAGAGTTAAGACATTTCAGTAGTTCATATAATTAATTTTAATTAAACATAATATATTGTTTATTAAGCTGAATTCAGGTCTTACTTTCTTTGTGAGGGCGTAATGTTGACAAAACCTGATCCACACACTAAAACAAAGGCATTATGAAAGATTTTGCTTTGCGAAGAATCCAAACCATAATGCATTGTTTTGCATTTTAGCCTAAGTAGCTTATTTTAGCATGTGCTCATGTTTGAATTCTATTACCTAATTTTGAGTTCTGTACATACACAGAATATCCCAAAGCATATACGCTTGTATATGTGTGTGGATGCATGCTACAGGACAGGTATAAAATGTCTTCATTTTTAGCATCCATAAAATCATGTCCTACAAAACACGTCGAAAAGTAAATTTCACTCAACAAACTGTGTCAATAATCTGTTGTGATGCTCCCATATTTCCATGTCACCGTGGCAGCTCGTCGCCATGGCAGCAGAGGAAGTGGATGCTTCGCTGCGGTCATTTGGCTTGAAAATTTGATCTCCACACCAAGATGACAGTGAAGATGTCACAAATCAAATTACGCTCATTGTCGAGCCGGGCCTGTGAACAGGACAGCCGCGCGCGCACAAACACGACGTACACACTCGCAGGATGATTGGGTACAAAATGCTTATTTAGAGTGAACGCCTCAGTTACAATTTTTGCGTTGATGAATAAAGTGAATAATATGAATATCAAAATTAAAATTGAATGAGCAAATTAGAGATGCTTTGGACTTTCATCAGGGTGGTCAAATGAAATTTGCAACGTGAACCAGACTTTGTGGCAGTTGTCTAAAGTCTGTCGATGTGAGATGAGGGTCTACCCAGAGGAAACCCCCTATGCTAAAAAGGCTGAAAAGCCCACAGGAACTCATAAAAGCCTGTTTTAACTCACTTAACACATCAGAAGGCTATTAGAATAGTCTTTTTTACCTCCTTCGACGCCGTTTAAAAGCCCCTTATGATTGTGGCACCCAAAGCGCGAACCCCCGATTGCTGGACACGTAGCCGTTCGCTCCAGCGGTTGAGGCGCTTGGGGACCAAAGCTGCTGTCTCCGTGGTAACGGTGTGGCACTGAGGAGATCGAAGGCTGAAGTTCAGCTGTATTGATTTCGCGCCGTTCCCTCTGTGCGCAGTCACTCTGAAAAATAGAGAACGAGAGACGGAAAGTGAAAATGACTGAATGGTGGAGTCCTCCGTTCGTTTCCCGTGGTTTTTCAACACTTAGACACACACACATATACACTGCCGTTCAAAAGTTTGGGATCAGTAACATTTTTAATGTTTTTTACAGTCTCTTCTGCTCACTAAGCCTGCATTTATTTGATGAAAAGTACAGAAAAACATTTAATATTGTGAAATATTATTACAATGTAAAATGGCGTTTTTTTATTTTAATATACATTAAAATCTAATTTGTGACCACAAAACCAGTTTAATGTAGCATGGATATACACTGCCCTCCAAAAGTTTGGAAACACCCCTGGCAAAGTGAGGTTTTGGACGATATCAGCATAAATCCTTATCATTTTTTGGTGTAAATACATTAAAGTAACTTGACATTATCATTGAAGACCAGCAATAATATTTTTTTTATTTTGATAATAATGGCAACATATAATAATAATAATGGCAATATATACATGTCAAAGTCAGACATGCTCCTTTGCCAGCTGTGATGCCTGGTTACTGGTTTAAACCTGGCCCAGTTTTTAAAAGATTTATGGGTCAGCACAACTTAATAGCTTCAACAATTGATTGCCAATTAAGTTTAGAATACAATGAATTTATGTCCAGATTATACAGAGCTGTAATAGCTGCTAATGGTGGATATTTTGATGAATCGAAAATCGAAAGGTTTTTCTATGTATAAACTCTTTATGTAATAAAATATGTTTTCATAGTTTGTGTTGTCCCTTATCAGTGCAAAATTATCAAAGGATTCATGCTAATATTGCCCAAAACCCCACTTTTCTAGGGTGTTTCCAAACTTTTGGAGGCAGTGTATTTATAGCAATAGCCAAAAATACACTGTATGGGTCAAAAAGATCGATTTTATGACAAAAATCATTTTGATATTAAGTAAAGAGCATGTTCCATGAAGACATTTTCTAAATTTCCTACCACAAATATATCAAAACTTAATTTTGGCTTAGTAATATGCATTGGTAAAGAGCTTCATTTGGACAATCTCAGATTCCAGATGTTCAGATAGTTGTATCTCAGGCCAAATATTGTCCTATCCTAACAAACCATACATCAATGGAAAGCTTATTTAACAGCTTTCAGATGATGTATACATCTCTGTTTCAAAAAATTGACCCTTATGACTGGTTTTGTGGTCCAGGGTCACATTTATTCCTGTGATCAAAGCTGAAATTTTTTAATCACTACTCCAGCCTTCAGTGTCACATGATCTTTCAGAAATCATTCTAATATGCTGATTTATTATCCAAGTTAAAAACAGTTGTGCTGCGTAATATTTTTTGAAACTTGTGATACTTTTTGTTGGGACTCTGATGAATAAATAGTAACAATAACAATATACACTATCGTTCAAATGTTTGTATAATTTTTTTTTTATTTATTTTTTTAAATAAATTAATACTTTTATTCAACAAGGATGCACAAGGATGCATTAAATTGATAAAAGTAATAGTAAAGACTTATATTGTTAGAAAAGATATATTTTTTATATATTTATATTTAGATATATTTTAAATAAATGATGTTCTTTTAAACTTTTTATACATCAAAGAATTCTGAAAAAAAGTATCACAGGTTCCAAAAAAATATTTGGAAGCACAACTGTTGATAATTGTAATAACAAATCAGCATATTAGCCTTTTAACTGTCACTTCCATTTTTGAACATGGACGTGAAAATGCACTTTCCAAAGTTACATTTTTATAATTCGTGAACAAAAACATTTTGTAATATGATTTTGATGTACATTTTCCATGGTAATGCAACGTCTGATTTTAAAATGGTTTTCAAAGGATAAATTTTTAGATTTTAAGTTTTCAAGTGATATAAACTTTCTTCTTATTTCTAAAGCGTGATAGGAAAAAAGGCAACGAAAAATTTCTTTTTGTGACAAAGGTCAGAACTCCTGTTATGATGTAGATTTTGGAGGTGCACTCTTGTCATAAATGAATCTATTACTTTTCATACAGAATTTGTAACACACAACAGTGGTAAAATATCTATTTAGGAGTCTTAGACCTTTCAAACGACATATAGTTTGTCATGATTAGATTTGGATTTATTTGTAATATGGTGAATTAAACTTAGGGGTCCCGGGACGGTGACAGTTAAGGGGTTATAATGATTTCTGAAGGATCATGTGACAATTAGCACTGGAGTAACGGCTGATGAAAATCCAGCTGTGCATCACTGAAAAAAATTCTATTTTAAAATATATTAAAATAAAAACCATTATTTTATATTGTAATAAAATAAAAAAAATTAAAATAATTTTACATTTTCTTTAGTCAACGATATTTGTTTATAAACCGTTTATTTCCAGGTTTAAATGAGATATTTGTGTAGTGATCTCAGACTCAGCGTTCTCCGCAAATCGATGAAAGCTTTGTTGAAGCTGTCATGTTCTGCAACGCAATTTGATTAACAGGTTAAAGTTCTCAGTGTTTCTCCATCTATCTTCTTCTTTTTCTCACTCCCCCCACCCCCTGCTCCTTCTGTCTCTTTCGCTTTGCTTTCTTCTCCGTCTTCTATTTGTATCACCACGATGGTTTCATATCTGGAGCCAATCTCCTGAGAAGAAAGCCTCCCACACTTTTATACAAAACGGCTGTAATTGCATTGAGAGTCATCCTGAATGAAATGGTTGGAAACCTTGACCAGGTGTCGCCCCCTTCAAGAATCCAGTTGCCTGTGAGCGTGCGTGCGAGTTCAGCGTGGTTATTTGGAATACAGACCCAGACAAATTGACTCGATGCTTTTTGTAAAGTTAACAAATTAACGTCTTAGTCGGCGTTCGCAGCAGACTTGTTGCCTTCGGCGAATTGGATATTGGTATCTTTTGAGGCAGCACCAAAGAGCGGGTCATGCGCAGACTGCGTAATCTTCCTCGTGTTGCGAGGAATGTTTTTGTCGTCTTTTAAAACTTTTTATTACTTACTACTTTTCACTGGCCGTTTGAATCATGACTAGTTGTCTGTTCAAAGCACTGCAGAGGACTGTTAAAGACTTTTATGGGTTGTTAGTTAGTTTTGAGCCACTGATGGTGGAAGTGGAAGTGTCCGGGCTTTGAAGGCCAGAGACGGACAGCGGCGGCAGCCCCGTCGCCCCGCCGCCCCCCTCCTCTGCTGGGCCGTGGAGAGACGCTCTCTCTGGGCCGCGGCTAATTGTGGAGAGTTCAGGAAGACCATCATTAGCACTCAAAGCCACACATGGCCACCAGATGTGTGGCTGGCCATAGAGACTGCCACGTTTCTCTCTCTCTCTTTCTATAGCTCTGTCACTTTCTCTCGCTCTCTCACATGCCTCCCCCCTCATCTTCCAACTTAATAATCTGCCTTTTGTTTCCATGCAGGCTATTGTTCATTAAGATGGCCTCTGCCTTGTAAGAGAAGTCACTGGGTACTGAATAGCATTCTTTGTAACAAAGAGACGTGAGAGAGGGGTATAGGGGGGAGGGGGGCATCTAGGGGGATTTTGTGTGTCCCTCTGGTATTTTTATGGCTTGTTTGTGCAGTCTGAGAATTGGACATTGTAGTTTGCGAGTAGAGAGAGACGACGTACCTTTTGCTGTTTGTTGACCGTACAGTCACGCTAGACGCTTTAGGGTCCGTTTGAACAGATCCATGAATTCAGTCAATAAATTGCAAGGTGTGTTTTAACTTTTTAAGATGATCAGATGTACGATTGCTGACTAGTGGGCTACCCGAGTCATTTCCAGGGAGTAAAGTGTCATATCAGCTTGGTTTGGACCAAACCGTTTTAAATTTTTTAAATGTATTATTTATTTTTAAATTATTTTATTTTATTATAATTTTTAATTTTTTTAATTTGTTTAAAAAAAAAATTATTTTGATATAATTTTTAATTATTTCATTATTTGTTTCTGTTTTGTTGATATTTGTATTTATTTATTTTTTTAATGTATTTTATTGTAATTTTTAATTATTTTAATTGTTTGTTTTTGTTTTGATGTTGATATTTTTAATATATTTATTTTCAATGTATTATTGCTTTTTAAATTATTTTATTATAATTGTTAATGACTTTGTTTTTTGTTTTTGATATTTTTACATATTTATTTGCAATGTATTTTTATATGTAAACTATTTTATCTTCTTATAAATTTAATTATTTGTTTTTGTTTTGTTTTTGATATTTTATTTATATATATTTTTCAATGTATTTATTATGATTTTAATTATTTTAATATTTTTTTTTATGTTTTATTTATATATTTATTTTCAATT
>JAHKKF010492285.1:0-18427 GCA_019740295.1 Labeo calbasu
ATTCCCATTGTTATTTTGTGTTTTTAATTGTCTGAGACAATAAAATCTATACATAAAAGGCATAATAAAAAGTAATAATGATGAAATAAATGATGAAGGCATGATAAAAAGTTACAATTTTAATGTCACCGTCATGTAACAAAAAGGCAGAATAGATAAAAAAACAAACTAAATTTAATTTAATCGGGACAAAACATTGAAATACCCATAAAGCAATGGTTAATGGTGATAACATGAAACCAATAACAAAATTAAAATATCATATATATCGTCTATATAGAAACTTGAAATAATTATTTCATACATACTTCTACATTTTGTGCGACATTCTTATGAGCCGCTGTTGTTATTGTGGCGGGCCAGGGTCACGTGATGCGAATGTGCGCACGTGTAAGTGACAGAGCCGCTCATGGAGAGAGAGAAGGGGAGGGAGGGGCGCGCTATCATACCCGGAAGCGAGTTTACCAATCCTACTATGGAAAATATAAGGCTCATGAATATTAATTAAGCTACTTGATTGGACGCTTCAAGAGCATCGTAAATTAATATTAACGAGCTAGGCCTTTGCCATAGTAGGATGCGTAATCTCGCCACCGCACAGTGTTTTATCCGATACGAAGCGTACTTACTCTTTGTTCGCCAAGGATTGTAGAGACAGAAATTACAGTGTTGTCTGTGAAAATGTTGGTTTAATTACTTGTAGCATCTAAAATGAGCGTGTATTGGATATGGGCGAGAGCACACCGGAAATTCTTTATAACCGCTGCTGGTCTTTTATAGTGCCTTTACCATATAGAGGTAAGTACGGTACGCCAAGATACGGCAATAGCTCTATCTTCGTGGTTAAGATGTGGGTTTAACTTTATGAACTGTTAATTAATATATGTTTACCAGTTTACATGATGCACGGTATTACACAAATAGTGTACATATTTACAGAAATATGTGTTAAACTAATGGATTGTGTGCCCGATCATTTCACTGGTTTAATTATATTTTATTTCACTTATTTTTTTGTTAAAATATATGTTAGAGCGTTATGTATAACGCTTTTAGCGTTCAAACTTTGTATATTAAAATAGTTGCATCTACAAATGTATTTTATTTCATACATTACATTATCTTATATAAATTATTTTAATGTTTGTCATTTGCAGTATACATGCACGTCATTTTAAATTAGCCGTTTTATTGTAGGAAGGCTTATGAAGGAAGTCTGGACTTTGTTCTGAAGATAAATAAATTTTTTCCGTTTCAACCAAAAGTTTAATATTACATTTGTATTGTTTCATTACGCTACAATTCCATCTATCCATATGACATTATTAAAATGATATAGAGTATGACTGGGCAGATTATAACGTGCGTTAGTTTTAACGTGCTTATTAATATTTAATCGATTTAACCGATGTTACTCTCTGTCTTTAGACGCCGTGCTCCGGAAATAAACAGCCATGGAAAATAGTTAATAATTATTTCTATAATAAACAACTAATAACGCGAAGAAAAGGGCCGTATTTATGGTGTACTACTGTGAAAGTTTACTGAGGAGGCTCGTGATAACAGCGCCGCCAGGCAGGCATGAGCAGAGCCGATTCTGCAGAAAATGAGGATTGGACGTGAGCTACGTGCGCATCCAGGAGTAGACGACATGACATGGAGAGACTGGAAAACACGGACCTTTTAAATACACACGGACGCGAGAGTATCTGTTCCCCGCAAGAGAGAGTCACCAATGGCTCTTGCGAGTCTCACACGGTGAGTACAATGGGTCTGAACGCGACCACGGCGGAGGAGCTGCTGGCAGGACATGCGTCTAGATCTGAATCCGGGATCACGCTTCTGAAGGAGTCGAAGAGCGGCTTGCCTTTGTATAATGGTGGAGGAGTCGTATCCCCTGCACCCACAGCAAAAGAAAGTTATCACGACGTCCCTGAGCAGACGCAAAGCGGGTGTTTACAAGTAAATGGACTGGCGGAGACCCCCAGTGGGGCCCTCACAGTGAATGGGGAAAGGACTTTGGACAGGTCCTTGAAGAAGCCTTGTGGAGATGTGCGACTGAGACAACTCCAGCACCAGAGGAGAAAAGATGAGGAAAGCAGAGACTCTGGGGCTCATGGTGGTTGTCCCGCAACGGGGTCCGGCTCTAGCGGCTCCTCGGAAACGTCCAATGGAACGGACCCTACTCATCCTCCGCTTGAATGCAAAAGGAGGAAACTTGAAACAGACTCCAAAACAGACTCAAATAAAAGCACACGGGCTGTTGCGCCCCACACAACCAATCACCAACACAAAAACTGTGGCGGCTCCTTGTCGCCCTCCAGTTGCGTCCGTCACAATGGGCACAAAGTTGCAGCGAACCACACGGCCCCCGGGGAGGCCGAGGTGCGATCCGCACCTTCTGCGGTGACCACCAGTGCGGGCTGGTCTCCAGAGCACCTGGCCCAGCAGTACATAGTGCCCTGTATGAAGTACTATGGCATTTGCGTCAAAGATGGCTTCCTGGGCGATCGCTTGGGCAGCAAGGTTCTAGAGGAAGTTGAGACTCTGAATCACAGTGGAAAGTTCAGAGGTGGCCAGTTGGTCAGCCAAAAAAACATCCCATCCAAGAACATCCGCGGAGACCAGATAGCCTGGGTCGAAGGTAACGAGCCAGGCTGTGAGAACATTGGAAGACTCATGGCTCACGTTGACGAGGCCATCATGCGCAGTGCGGCCAATGGACAGCTGGGGAATTATGTCATAAATGGCCGCACCAAGGTGAGTGAGAAGTGGTGAGGTGGCATTTCTGGGCTTAAGAAATACAATTCTGTTCTCATATACTCATGTCATTCCAAAACGATGACTTTCTTTCTTCTGTGGAACATAAAGGGAGATTTTGAAGAGCAATTGTGCAACCAAATTGTTCATGCTTCAGAATATTCAAAAATATGTCTTGTAGCAGTATACCAAAAGTCATACTGGTTTGAAATGACATGAGGGTGGAGTAAGTGATGATAGAATTTTCATTTTTGGGTGAAACATTGTTTTTGTTTGGGATAGCTGTCACACTTTAACTGCAGTGAACATTTCACAGGGTTGTCAACATCTGTATAGGCACAAAGAAAATCTATTAAGCTATTTTAAATTTTAATCATTATTGCACATGAAAATAAGATACAGTTTATTTAAAAAACAAATGTGACCCTGGAGCACAAAACCAGTCATGAGTTGCAGGGGTATATTTGTAGCAATAGCCAAAAGTACATTGTTTGGGTCAAAAATCGAATTTTCTTTTATGCAAAAAATCATTTGGATATTAAATAAAGATCATGTTCCATGAAGATATTTTGTAAATTTCCTACCATAAATATGTCAAAATGTTATATGTAAAAATATGTTTTTGATTAGTAATATGCATTGCTAAGAACTTCATTTGGACAACTTTAAAGGCAATTTTCTCAATATTTAGATTTTTTTTGCACCCTCAGATTCCAGATTTTCAAATAGTTGTGTCTCAGCCAAATAACAAACTAACAAACCATACAACAATGAAAAGCTTATTTGTTCAGCTTCAGATAATGTATAAATCTCAATTTAAAAAAAAAAATTGTGGTCCAGGGTCACTAATATGGTAAGTTGTCAGAATGAAACTTTCCATAACTATAAATAACTAACCTTAAAATAGACTTTTCAGCAAACAGCAGTATAAAAGTAACTTTTGAAATGTGACAGCTTGCCCTGACCTTACATACACCTTTGGAAAGAGTTGAAAACATCCTTGTTAAAGGGATAGTTCACCCAAAAATGTGTGTGTGTGTGTTTTTTTTTTTTTTTTTCTGTATGTGTTTCTTTCTTATGTTGAAAACAAAAGAAGATATTTTGATAAATGTTGGAAACCACACAGTTGCTGGTAGCCGTTGACATCAACAGTGTTTTTTCTTTTGCTGTCAATTAATTAATCTCAATTAATTGCATTCAAAATAAAAGTTTTTGTTTACATAATATATGTGTGTGTGCTGTGTATATTTATTATGTATAAATGCACACAAATGCATGTGTATATATATGTTATGTTTAAATATTAAGTATATTTAAACAAAAACTTTTATTTTGAATACGATTAATGACGATTAATCTTTTGACAGCGCTATTTTTTTTTTTCCCATATTATGGAAGTCAGTGGCTACCAGCAACTGTGAATACAGTATCTTATTTTCTATTCAACAAAAGAAAGAAATGCACACAAGTATGGAACAACGTGACAGAATTTTAATTTAAAATCTTAAATCTTAACCAATAAGCATGGTTTTATTGTGTTTATCCAACATCTGTTGCAAATTTAGATACATTTTCACTCAGAATCTTTAAGATGCGGTCATATTTACTGTTGATAACAAAATTTTCCAAGCAAAATCAAGTCATTTCATTAGGAATCAATGGAATCTGAAAATGTGTTTAAGGGTGGAGAAGTTCCCCACACAGATTTAGTGTCAAGTTCAAGTTTTTCACACAGATTCACTCTGTTGACTGATGGAAAGCTGCTTGATCTGGGTTGTACTATATTCAGTATGTTAGTGTCAGTAGATGCTAGTTTACCCATTACATGAAGGTCAAAAGTGGCAGACACCGTCACTAGCGGTGCAAAACTGCATTCAGGAAGTTGCGGCTAGGAGTATCAGACAAGATATTGACTGTCTGTGTCTGTTCTCACTGTTCCACTGTCTAAGAAATGCAGTCCTATCTGACCCCAGATCAGTGTTTCTCTGGCTTTGAAGGCTCATCTGTCAATCTGTATCTCCAGCCCATATACAAACAACATATTCTTACTGCCACTGAAGTGCAGTGCGTGCTTGTAAGGTGTGTGTGCGTGCTTGTATATACAGTATGCTCATTGTGCGCGTGAGACCGTATCAGAGTTTATCGGACGGAGATCGCAAAAACAAACCCTGGATCTGAAAATGAGAATGACTTTTTTTTTTGTTAGGTTGAAATGTGAGCGTAATTGAGACTCTCTGACGTCACAAACAGTAGGGAAAACAAGTTGCTCTGTTAGTGTTAGTGCGATTAAACGTCACAGACCCATATGCGCTTAGAGTGTCGCATCGGTCCTGTCAGCGCGCTGAAATGTGTCAGAGTGAAACTGCCCCTATGACGCAGGTCTGGTTATTTGAGCTTGCCAGGTCAAACTAGTGTCCGGTGGTATGTGGCGTTCATGCTGTGGCATTTTCCACACACAAATTATAGGAACACATGCATATTATTAGTTCTGAAGCAATGTTTTCAAGGAATTTGGCTTATTATGAATAAAGTCTTGTATGTTCTTATTCTAAATTTAGAATAATTCGATTTTTTTAAATGTTTTTTTTTTAATGTAAAGCCTCTTATGCTACAAACTGGCATTTATTTAATGCAAAATATAGTAAAATGGTATTATTGTGGAATTTTATTACAAGGAATTTATTATTAGGAACTGTTTGCTTTTTGAATATATTTTAAGATGGAATTTATTCCTGTGATGCAAAACTTAATTTTCAGCATCATTACTTCAGTCTTCAGTGTCACATGGTCCTTCAGAAATAATTCTAATATGCTGAAACATTTATATATATATATATATATATATATATATATAATATTACCCTGGACCACAAAACCAGTCTTAAGTACCACGGGTAGCAATAGCCAAAAATACACTGTATGGGTCAAAATGAGCGATTTTTCTTTTATGCCAGAAATCATTAGGATATTAAATAAAGATCATGTTCCATGAAGATATTTTGTAAATTTTCTACTGTAAATATTAACAAAACTTAATTTTTGATTAGTAATATGCATTGTTAAGAACTTCATTTGGACAACTTTAAAGGTGATTTTCTCAATATTTAGATTTTTTTGCACCCTCAGATTCCATATTTTTTTAAATAGTTTCTCGGTCAAATATTGTCCTATCCTAACAAACCTTACATCAATGGAAAGCTTATTTATTCAGCATTCGGATGTTGCATAAATCTCAATTTTGAAAAATTGACACTTATGACTGGTTTTGTGGTCCAGGGCCACATATATATATATACATGTATATATGTATGTATATATATTTTATTTATTCAATAAGATAGCACTAAATTAAACAAAATAATGTGACTATAAAGACATTTATTATGTTACAGTAGCATGCGAAAATTTGGAAACCCTTGCAGAATCTGTGAAAATGTGAAAAATTTTATCAAAATAAGAGGAGTCATACAAAATGCATGTTATTTTTTACTTAGAACTGTCCTGAGTAAGATATACAGTAGTCAACATTTGAAGTGGATCAAAAAAAGTCCAACAAAGTTGTCCTAAGACAAGAACGGTGTATTGTTTTGGTTTTAGGACAACTTTGATGAAAGGTTTTGATCCACTTCAAATGTTGACTACTATATACACTGATGCTCCAGAAGGAAACACGGTGCATTAAGAGCAGGGGGGTGAAAACTTTTTGAATTTGAAGATCAAGGTAAATTGTACTTAATTTGTCTTCCAGAAAACATACAGGTATCTTCTGTTGCTTCCGAAGGGAAGTACTAAATGGAAAAAATATATATATTTCAACAAAATTAGAAAAATGTTGACGTCTGCATCCTGTTCAAAAGTTTTCACCCCCTGCTCTTAATGCATAATTTTTCCTTCTGGAGCATCAGTGAATGTTTGAACCTTTTTAATAGTTGTGTTTGAGTCCCTCAGTTGTCCTCAGTGTGAAAAGATGGATCTCAAAATCATAGTCACTGCTGGAAAGGGTTCAACTATGCAAAAGATGCTGGAAAACTAAAGAATCTGCAGGAGCTTGAAGATTTTTCTGAAGAACAGTGCTCGGTTTAACTGTTCAGAACAAACTCAAGGGACTCATGAACAACCGTCACAAAACAAACAAAAAAAAACAGTCTTAGATCATTCAGGTAACCACACACAGTATTAAGAACCAAGGGTTCCCAAACTTTTGAAGGGGGTTATTTTAATAATTTCAGCTATTTTTTTGTCTTGTGGACTACATGTAAACATCTTTTATGTAAAATATCTTACTCAGGACAGTACTAAATAAAAAATAGCATGCATTTTTATGATCTCTATTATTTTGTTAAAAATTTTCACATTTTCACAGTTTCCCCAAAAATATTTAGCTGCAAAAATGATTTTCGATGTTGAAAATAATAAAAACCGTAGCAATTTAGCATTAATATTAATTGATAATAACTGAGCACCAAATTAACATATTGCCATGATTTCTGAAGGATCATGTTACACTGACGATTGGAGTAATGATGCTGAAAATGCATTAAAATAGAAAACAGTTATTTGAAATTATGTTTCAGTTTTTATTTATACTCATTTTACTGTATTTTTGATTGATGAATGCAGAGTGAGCATAAGAGACTTCTTTTAAAAAAACATTCGTTATTCTTAATCTTAAACCACTAGTTTGGCTTCCATGCATTACTGAGTCTCTATATCTGAATGCACAGTCATTTTTATAGCTGTGGGAGTGTTATGAATGCAAATCCAGACCGCGGCTCAGAACCATGTGGGCGTTCCTGTCGTAATCACAGCCCTGGCCTTTGCTGTGTCTGTTAGAAACCTGATCTGGATGACCTTTTTATGAATCTCAGGACGGTGTCAGCTTGTTCACTGCAGCTCTTTCATTAGAGTGATCACGGGAGGAGAGGCTCGTTTCTCCTTCCGCATCAGTCCTCTGTTCAGTGGGTCAAATCAGTCAGGCTGCAGTCGCTGTCCTCACATCACCCTTAATCTGCAGTGAATCGTTTTTAATCTGCAGTAAAGGAGCGCTGCATTAGTCTCAAGTGTTTTCCTTTCATTGCGACTTTTACTTGTATGTCAGACCAGTGCAAGATTGCTGTTTGCGTGTGTAAATGATAAGAGGCTTGAGAAGAAGCCAGTGTTGATGTGCGACTTCACACGGATGTTCAGTCATACGTTTATGCCTGGAGGAAAAATCTCATACCTCATACCCTGAGTGGGAACGCTTTACTGTGACATTCACATGTCTTTGCAAGAGGTTGACTTACAAGAACATTTGAGGCTTGATGTTTAGTAGTTCTGCAACTTCTGATAATCAGTTGGTTTGTAGATTATTTTGGTTGAATGGAGAATTATATATATATTTTTTTGCATGTTAATGCATCCAGTGCTCTCAAACAGTGTTTTAATGTGGAATAGACGATGACAGAAACATCTGAGAAAGGTTTGAGGTCTGATATTTAGTACTGCTTTGACTGTTTCAACTGCTTAATATGCCCATCTGTTCGATTAGATACAATAAAGTTAGATAAAAATGAAATAAGTGTCAATTACACAAATTAAATGAGATACACTACCATTTAAAAGTTTTTAAATTATTTTTCAATAATGTTTGTGTTTTTAAATAAGTCTCTTATGCTCACCAAGGCTTGTGTTTGTTCATTTGATAAAAATAAAGTAAAAACGGTAATATTGTGAAATATTATATAATTTACAAGAACTGTTTTGTATTTTAAAGAGATGTTTCACCCAACAATTAAAATTACCCCATTATTTAAATACCCTCAAGCCATTCTAGATTTATATGTCTTTCTTCTTTCAGATAAATACAATTAGAGTAATATTAAAAATGTCTTGGCTTTTCCAAACTATAATGGCAGTGAATGGGTGTTGAGATTTTGAAGTCTAATAAAGTGCATCCATCCATCATAAAAAGTACTCCTCACAGCTCCAGGGGGTTAAAGGAGAAATTCACTTCCAGAGCAAAAATTAACGGATAATTTACTCACTCCCTTGTCATCCAAGATGCTCATGTCTTTCTTTCTTCAGTCGTAAAGATTTTTTTTTTTTTAGAGGACTTCTATGCGAGTTTGAACTTCCAAAATGCAGTTTAAATGCAGCTTCAAAGGGCTCTAAATGAACCCAGCCAGGGAAGAAGGATCTTATCTAGTGAAACAATCGGTTATTTTCTGAAAAAAAGCCACCATATAAGTCCACTATATGGGGAACATTCCTGAAACGTTTTCCTCAAAAAATATAATTTCTTTACTTTTTATGATAGATGGATGCACTTTATTGGAATTCAAAATCTCAGCAGCCATTCACTGCCATTATAAAGCTTATAAGAGCCAGGGCATTTTTTTTTATGTAACTCAGATTGTATTTGTCTGAAAGAATAAAATCATAAACTCCTAGGATGGCTTGCGGGTAAGTAAATCATGGGGTAATTTTCATTTTTGGGTGAGTTTTCAACAGCTATTATATATATGTCTTTACTGTCACTACTGATTAATGTGTCCTTGCTGAATAAAAGTATTAATTACTGACTCCAAACTTTTGAATGGTAGTGTAAATGGACCGACCTATTACCAGCATATTATTCCACACTGACAAATGCTTTCCTTCAAACAAGGATATAAAAATGTATATATAAGTGTGACCCTGGAGCACAAAACCAGTCATAAGTAGCACGAGTATATTTGTAGCAGTAGCCAAAAAAACATTGTATGGGTCAAAAAAAAAAACTTTTATGCCAAAAATGATTAGGATATTAAGTAAAGATCATGCTCGATGAAGGTATTTTGTAAATTTCCTACTGTAAATATATCAGTGCTTAATTTTTGATTAGTAATATGCATTGCTTCAGCTTTTGGATGATGTACAAATCTCAATTAAAAAAGAAAAACTCTTATGACTGGTTTTGCACTCTAGGGTCAGAAATATAAAAGGTACATTTTGTACAATGTGTAAACTATAAATATTACAATGCAAAGCCCAAGCACAGACCCGTCTTCTGAATGTGATTAATGTTTATTTTGTGCTATAATAACTAGTAAAGCGTAAAAGATGATCAGTTCACCTGCCGCTTGAACTGTGGTACTTTAAAGAGCCACAAAATGATATTTATTGTTTGAATTTCTTAAAAAATGCAGACAAAATTTCAAAGCTGACACTTTGTTTCATACCTAAAGTAACCTGCTATGTCTTGTTTGTCGGTATGTTGTCAGTTTTTTTTAATGCTTAATTTCTGATTAGTAATATGCATTGCTATTTGTCATTTGGACAACCTTAAAGGCGATTTTCTCAATATATTGATTGTCCTGTCCTAACAAACCATACGGCAGTGGAAAACTTCAGCTTTCAGATGATGTGCAAATGTCAGTTTCCAAAAAATTGACCCTTATGACTGGTTTTGTGGTCCAGGGTCACAAATATATAAGGTACATTTTGTACAAGTAATGTGTAAACTATAAATATTACAATAAAAAGCCCAAACACAGACCCGTCTAATCAGTGAGTGTGTTTACAGTCTTGCAATGTTTATGCTCAATAACTTCACAATATTTAAGGACACGTAAGTGCCTTAAACACTTATCTTTAATTGTGTAAAGCTCACAACTGGCTAAACGTTTAAGCCAAAACATTAAATACAGTCTTGATTTTAGCAGCTAATTCATTGTCTACATGTTTGTTTAGGTTTTGACATCAAAACCGGATAAAGCCCAAGCGATTTTAATACACACTTTGCTTGCATTGTCGGGTGTTTATCAAGAGCTGATGGTTATCAGCGAGCTGATATTTATTCGAATGTCACACAATGTCTACTGTTTTTACCAGCATTATTAATTAGTTGTTGTAACCCTAATATTTAGAGTGTTGATAGCACTACTTGATTATAGTACCATGTTAAAGCAAGGATGTGTAAATTGTCCCATTTAAAGTGAGAAAGCCAGATCAACAAGCTTGCCGCTTTTCCCATTGCATCAGAATGGCTCTGGGTTCACGTCTCTGTTCCTCTGGGGCCGCGTAACTCCCTCGTTTTCTCTCCACTGCGCTGATTGTCCTTGATCACCCCTCCCATTACTTCGCTTTTTCCTCTTCGTCTCCTCTCCCGAGCCTTATCAGACCCTTTACTTTTTAGCCGGCCAAAATATTTCTCGCCGTTACCCTGGAAACAAGACACGTAGCATGTTGTATACTGCAGGAGAATGAGTGTGGGTGCCCGTGCCCAGCTTCTTTTTTTCTCTAATCCAGTGCTTTCAGAGTTCTCATTCTCATATGCATAGAAACCATTCGATTTTGGGAAAACGTGGCAGGGGGAAAGGGATAGAAAGGAGGGAACAGTGAGTACCAGCGCTGAGCTGCACCAGCCACATGGCAGACTTCACACGCCCCTCCCAGAGTGAGGAACCAGCCAAACGAAACACCAGCAGCATTACTTTATTCGCACTCATCCATTAAATAGTCAATAGCATGATGAAAATGAATGAGGGCTTTAGGCAAAAATGTTACCGTAAGTGATAAACTAATTTGAAATTCAGCTGGACATTATTGCAAAATAAACTGTCAGGATGAGTAAGCAGCCATCCAGAACATCCTAGCCGTCACATGCTGAAAACTATTCAGAGTGCCTTAGTAACCATCCACAACACCCAAGTATTGCGGTTGTGAGTCTTGATGAGCAAGCAGTCATCTTTCTTAAAGGGAAAGTTTACACAAAAATTACATTTTCCTATTTTCGTTTACTCACCCTCATTTTCTTTTCAAACCTGCATGACTTACTTTCTTCTGTGGAACGCAAAAGATAGTATTTTGAAGAACGTTGATACATTTCGGTGACGGTTGACTTCCAAAAGCCTGCTAAAATATTTGTCTTTTTGTTACATAACATGATGGTGAAACTGTAATAACAGAGTTTTCATTTTTGGGTGGCTTGTTGCTTTAAGTAAAGGTAAAAATCATGTTAGAGATACTGTTGGTTCAAATTTGTTGGTAATAATGGAACGGTCATTTCCAGTATTTAATTCTGTTGACCCATAGATGGGAGTTTGATTGACAGACGATGTGACCAATCATAACGCAGAATCTCCCAGACAGGAGAGTAGATGAATGCGGTGGACTTGAACTTGAAAAATGGTGTGTATTGACATTATTCTGGGGTTGAAACAAGATACCTTCTGAGTGCGATTCATGTTTATTTTGTGCTATAACAAATAGTAAAGAGTATAAGAGATGATCGTTTCACCTGCTGCTTGAACTGTGGCACTTTAAAGAGCCAAAAAATGGTGTTTATTGTTTGAATTTATTTAAAATTCTGACAAAATTTCAAAGCTGAGACTTTGTTTCATATATAAAGTGACCTGCTCTGCATGTTGTCAGTTAGTGAGAATATGATGTGTGGCGTGAAAGCAATGGAATTATTTGCGCACCAGCGCACACCATTTGTAAAAAACAGTTAAAATAGTACTATCAGGATTTATAAAAGACGTGCAGTGAAGAACTAGCGTTGAAAAGGCATGGACAGTTATTTTTGCGCTTGACCTTATTGAATATGCATTTGTAGGAGATTTTCAGACGCAAAATTTACGGGAGGAGAGTATTAAAAAAAAACATACTAACGTTTGCGCTTGTCAAATTACTGGTATTTGCGCCATTATTTAACACCCATAAAAGCATGTCTTAAAGCAGGCGGTAATTAACGCTGCTCTTGGTAGATTGTCTGTGTTCTTTAATGTGCGCATTGTTAGTAAATCAAACGCAGATTTTTCCCCTCCTGTCAGCGCTTTCTAACGCTAATTTGCCCTGTTTAGTACATCTGGCCCTTAGTCTTTGACAGGGACAATTACAGTAGATTATACAATAGAAAGGTGTAGGAGGAAATCATGTATCAGCATCTTATCAGCACATCAGCTCAGTCTTTTTCTTTGTTCAGTGGTACAGTGGAACTGAATGGGAGAAAGTTTTGACTGAATGGTATTCCAACTTTCCAACCACAATACAGTGACACAGATGGAAATATTTTGGAAATTGTGTGTTCCAGATGAAGCCAGTGTTCTGGTTTCTAAAAATGGCATGTGCATAATTATCAGAATTTGTTCATACTTTGATTATGTAAGTATTATATAAATGTATTTGTGACCCTGGACCACAAAACCAGTCATAAGTAGCATGGGTATATTTGTAGCAACAGCCAAATACATTGTATGGGTCAAAATGATCAATTTTTCGTTCGTGACAAAAATAATTAGGATATTAAGAAAAGATCAATGCTCAGTGAAAATATTTGATAAATTTCCTACCATAAATGTATCAAAACATAATTTTTTATTAGTAATGTGCATTGCTAAGAACTTTATTTGGACAACTTTAAAGGCGATTTTCTCAATATTTTGAGAACCCCCTTTTTTTTTTCACCCTCAGAAACCAGATATTCAAATATGTGTCTCAGACAAATATTGTCCAATCCTAGCAAACCATACATCAATGGAAAGCTTCTTTTTTCAGATGCATGCATCTCGATTTCAAAAAATTGACCCTTATGACTGGTTTTGTGGTCCAGGGTCACATTTATCCGACCCTTTACGAAAATTGACCATGGTTTTATTATAGTAAAATTGTAGTAACCATGTTTTTTTGGCGTATTGACTACCGTTTTACCACAGTTTTACTACAAATAAAATGGTTAAACTATGGTTAGTGCAACAAAACCATAGCTAATCTGTACTATGGTTTAACTATAATAACCATGTTTTTTTTTTTGTTTTATTAGTAATAAAAAAATGGTAAAAACTATAAAACAATTTCATGACTATTTCAATGTTCTGATTTCCAAAAATCTGAATAAGACACCTGGCATATTGACTATATTAATCAGAATTTTGGTTCATCTTATCCACCAGAACGTTTACAGAAATAATATACTTTAAAAGAATATATTTAATTGCGAACTGAACGTAATATTGGAAACTTTGAACATTTTTATAAAATTAAATGAGCTGAACTTAAGTGCATTTAATCCTACATAAGTAGGACTTAAGTACACCTGTACATCTGTAATTTCATAATTACTTCTGTTGTCTTTGAAATATGGTTACATTGTATTGCTCAATGTACTGACAAGGATTTATGATGCACTAAAATATACTTTAATATTATTTATTTTAATGTTATACATTTGTAATTAGTTAGACATGTACAGCAATGCAATTTATTATCTACAAGTAGTTTTTTTTTTTTTTTTTAAATCCACTTTTAATTTGAAGTCCACATTAACACAGGTTGAACTTTTACTCTTACATATGTACAAACAAAAATAATTCTGGGTAATATTAGATACAGAGAGCTATTAAAGAAATACTTTTCCCATGAGAAGCAGGATAAATATGGATTTGAAGTATTTAATCTATTAAAGTGTTACATACAAAAGTGCAGAAAATGTTAAAGACTAAAGAAATTGAGAGTATGCTGATTACATTGTTTACACAGGAACATTCTAATTTTCTTTTTTAATTAGCTTAATCAGAATATCTAATGAGATAATGGCATGCATGTAAATGTCAATTAGTTCAAAGTTACATTCCACCTTTCTTCTACTCTGCGTGCGTGTGTGTGTGTCCTTATCTAACCCTTATGTCCTACTTATCCACTGCGCTCTCATCAGGTTTACACTGTTTTATCTCAGCACAACCTGTGCTCAATATCTATCAAGGCTTGAAAGGATCTTACATGATCAAAACAATGTTGTCTTGAGGAATTGTTGTATGTTAACAAATACAGCAACCAAAGAATATCAAATAGCTCATTAAAGACATCATTACAATGTTACTAATTTTAAAAACTGTTTGTTGTGGATTATCTTGCCTTTAACCTTGAACCTCAGGTGGGCATTGTGGCATCTTATTAGCTAAACTTGCATAACGCTGAGTATTTTGCATTTCATGAACCATCTGAATTAACCATTTGACTAAAATGAATAAGATTTCCCGCTAAATACTTACAGATATTTTTGGAGAGTGTGTTTGGCTGTAAAGATGAATGCGCAATGCAGCAATGCAGTGTGTGTCCACTTTGGAGCTCACTTTCTTTTTTGTTCTTCCTAATTGGTTAATTGAGCATTTCTCTGCTCAGCTGCACAGTATCTGTTCAGTTGGGTGTCGTAGTTGGCTTCCTGTAAAACTCTTTAGTCTGCCAGCGAAGGTCGTGTCCTCTACTCTGTTATGAGAGAAGCCAAGTAAAAATCCAGTCAGAGCAGCTCCAGACTGCGATCTGTGCTCATCAGATTTAGAAACTTAATTTGAAAAGTGTAACCTGATAAGATCAGCTTGTCATAAGTGTGTTTTTAACAAATTGTTAATATTAGTTAAATACAGAAGTTAACATGAAAAATACTTCTAAAGTATATTCTTTATTAATGTTTCTCTAACATTTACTAATACATAACTAAAATTAAAAATCAACATTTCTGTCAAATGCATTTAAGCTAACATGAACTAACAATGATTTTTTCTTTTTTTTTTTAATTAACTATTACCAATTTTGTGTTTGGAACAGTTTTTTTTTTCTTTTTCTTTTGAGGAGTCTAACCTTGTGTCTAATCCATTATGTAGACAGCGATAGTGAAAGATGTGCTTGTTTGGTTGACAATGTTAGTTTAGCGTAGGAGTGTCGATGTTGTGTAGAATGTAAATTGAACTTTGGCCATTGTCACCGCATCTCTTGCCACCTGATATTTGTAGTATTTTATTTGGAAAGTAAAAAAAAAAAAAAAAAAAAAAAAAAAAAAAATATATATATATATATATATATAAAGTTATGTTATTNTAAAAAAAAAAAAAAAAAAAAAAATATATATATATATATATATAAAGTTATGTTATTTTAAAGGGATAGTTCGCCAAAAATAAAAATTACTATTAAAATTACTATTATTATTATTATTATTATTATTATAAAAAAACTACGTTTGAAGAGTAGTGTAAATCACAATAGACAGAATGTATAAAAATCAACATTTTTTTTATTTCAACATTTTCAATTTGATGACAAAATGCTAAGTGGTGTAATCATTAATATATTAAGTAAAATCATTTTTAAGGGTATACACATCTTAAGAATTTTTAGTCATTTTAATAATTATAATAATTAAAATTTTTAGAATATTTTTTAAGTTGTTTTATTGTAACAAGTTTTTTTTTTTAACAACATTTATTTATTTATTTTAATGTAATAATAAAAAAAAATGGGACGCTATAATAAAAATACTAAAAAGTAAAAGTATTTTTTTAAATATAGTTTGGAATATTAAAAAAATTATTGGATATTAAAATCATGCCTATTTAAGAAAATCTAAGTATACTTTATGTTATTAATAGTTTAAAATCAGCTTTTTTTTTCAGTTTTGCCCAAAATTTTAAGGAATAGTTAATTAAAAAAAACGTTTCGGTTAATTGTCAACTTTTTTCAAGTTTAAGTTTTTCTTTTTACATTTTTATTTTCTGTTTGTTTATTTATTTAAATGAAAAATTATTAATAATGATTTTAAAAGGGTATAGTTAGCCAAAAATGAAAATTTCTCCATGATTTCACCCTCAAGCCATCCTAGGTGTATATGACTTTCTTCTTTCAGATGAATGCAGTTGGAGTTATATTAAAAAATGTCCTGGCTCTTTCAAGATATAATGGCAGTGAATGGGTGTTGAGATTTTAAAGCAAAATAAAGTGCATCCATCCATCACAAAAAGTACTCCACACGGCTCTGAAGGGTTAATAAAGACCTTCTAAAGTGAAGCGATGTGTTTGTGTAAGACAAATATCCGTATTTAAAACTTTTTTTAAAAACCATTTTTTTTCTAGGAACGCTACTCTCTAGAAATTACGGTTTAAAAAGTTTTAAATATGGATATTAATTTTATTTTTCTTACACAAATGCATCCCCCGGAGCCATGTGGAGTACTTTTTATGATAGATGGATGCATTTTATTGCGCTTCAAAATCTCAACACCCATTCACTGCCATTATAAAGCTTGAAAGAGCCATGACATATTTAAATAAGCAAATCATAAGATAATTTTCCTTTTTGGGTCAACTATCCCTTTAAAGTCACACCAATTTAAGAAAATCTAAGTATAATCACCAAAAATGCTAGAAGATTAGTAAAATAAATTGTTATTAATAGTTTAAAATCAGCCTTTTTTGTTTGCCCAAAAATTAAAGGAATAGCTCACCTAAAAAATTACCATTTCTGTCATTAGTTACTTATGTCTTTCAATAATTTTTCGACTGACTTTTCTTTCTTGAACACAAGACATTTAGAGAAATGTTCGAGAGTTAATTTGCCAGTGGTCACCAAAACTGTTGTTCCGCAGAAGAAAGTAAGTCAAACAGGTTTGGAACGACATGAGAGTGAGTTAATGAAGACAGAATTGTCATTTTGGGTGAACTGTCCCTTTAAGGAAATAGTGCAAAATCACTTTTGTTGATCTTCAAACAAACCTTTTGCTGGAGTGCATGCTGGCTGTGAAAGAGAGGTGGGCTGAACGTGCCACTGTCTGCCCACGTGCTGTCGTTGAACCCATGTGACACACGTTACCACTATGCTGTGCTCCAGCGATAAAGGCTGAGATAAGGCTTAGGGGAGTTTCTCTCTGGGGCTTGATAAAGTGCTGACCATATCACAGAGCCGCAGCTAACAGAGCACCCTGATCACTCACATTCCTGCCGAAACAGACCCCTTTAACATCACCACCATCATCCAGCCCAGGAATGCCTTAGAACAGCCAGAGCAGAAATTGTGCCAAAACTCAGCTCTACAGAAGCCAAGCCATATGCTGTTGGTGATTTGTTGGCCTTTTTTTTCCCCAAACAGTCAAATGAGGATAGGAAGTGATTGGGGGTGTGGATCTGGAAATGGTACAAGCCAAATTCGAACTGAACCTGCCCGTATGAGCACCGCAGCTCAACATGTCAGAGCATGTAACTAAACTATCTACTGCAATTCATTTTTCCCATGATTTAAAGCTGAATTATCAGCTTAGTCGTCAGTGTCACTTTATCCTTCAGAAATCATTCTAATTCTAATTATTCTAATCATTCTAGTTTCTAATTTGCTGCTCAACAGCAACTTCTTATTATTAAAAATACTTTTGAAAAGTAGTGTAAATCAGAATAGAATGTATAAAAATCAACATTTTCATTTAATGACAAAATTATTTTTAGAATAATTTTTAAGCAATTTTACTGTAAGAATTAAAAGATTTATTGTAAAAAAAAAAATTGGATGCTATAATAAAAATATTAAAAAGTAATCGTATTTTTAAATATAATTTGCAATATTTAAAAAAATCTTGTAAATTAAAATCATGCCCATTTAAGAAGTATAAAATCAGTTTTGTTTTTTCAAAAAATTTATATAAAATTATATTAAATAAAATAATATAATATATATAAATATATATATATATATATATATATATATATATATTTGGCTTAAGCTTAATTTTAGTTTAAGCAATTTTGTAATGTGCTTTTGTCATTAGTTTTGTGTGTGTAAGAAAATCTAAGTATATCTAAGTATAAAATCAGCTTTTTTTTCAGTTTAGCCCAAAAAGGAATAGTTAACAAATTAAAAAAAAAAAAAAAAAAAAAAAAAAAA
>JAHKKF010492286.1:0-13255 GCA_019740295.1 Labeo calbasu
GTGTTTAATGTGTTAATATAGACACTTTTAATGCATCAACAAGAATTAAATTTCAGGGTTTAGTTACACTACTATTCAAGTTTGGAGTTGCTAAGATTTTTTTTGTTGTTTTTGAAAGAAGTCTCATGCTCAAGTTTGCTGTTTATTTGATCAAAAATAAAGTGAAACAGTATTAAGTGTTATTACGAATTATAATATCTTTAATGTTATATATTTATTAAAGATGTTATCTATGATATCTTTAATGTTTTTGAACAGTAAGATTTTTTTGTTTTTAAAGAAGTTTCTTTTGCTCACCATTTATTTGATCCAAAATATGGCCAAAACAGTAGAATTCTGAAATATTTTACTATATAAAACAACTGTTTTGTATTTGAATATATTTTAAAATGTAATTCATTCCTGTGGTTTCAAAGGTGAATTTTTATCCTTCAGAAATCATTCTAATATTCTGATTTGCTGCTCAAAAAAACATCTATTATTATGTTGAAAGCAGGTGATTAGAATTTTGTGGGTTTCTTTGATGAATAGAAAGTCCAGAAGAACAGCAGTTATCTGAAATAGAAATCTTTTGTAACATTATAAATGTCTTTATCATCACTTTTGATCAATTTAAAAGCATCCTTGCTAAATAAAAGTATTAATTTCTATAATTTCCCCTAACTAAACAGACTCTTTTGTAACTATAATGTTACAAAACTTTTTATTTCATGCTGACCTTTGGATCTTTCTATTTATCAAAGAATCCTGAAAAAAATGTACTTAATTGCTTTAAATATTGATAATAATAATAATAATAAATGTTTCTTGAAGAGAAAATCAGCATATTAGATTTCTGAAGGATCATGTGACATTACTTTATATAGCTCTGATCCCAAGAATGCATTTTAAAATATATGCAAATAGAAAAGAACTGTTTTTAATTGTATTTCAAGACTTTACTGTTTTTGCTGTACTTTGGATCGAATAAATGCAGACTTAGTGAGCAAAAGAGACATCTTTACAAACATCAAAAATCTTACTAAAAAGTAGTGTATCGAAAGCGCAATGCAGTTTATTAACACAAACTCATTTAATTTAAAATGTATAAGATTTTTTAACAACAAAGGCACCAGTTTCATATAATGATAATGAGAAAAAAAAATTGACACTTTTTCTCTCACCATCTCTATCCCACACAGGAAAAACAAATTGCTGAGCTTTGTGGTCTTATGACTTGCCATTCCAGAATGCCCTCTGTGGTCACACCGATAACTTTTCCATTAATTTAGCCAATGTGACAAGAAGCTGGACTGAGAACCCGACTCATGATCAGTTCAACATCTTACTCTCTCTCAGGCAATTCTCATACTCACAGGTTGTCCAAAAGTCAGCCAAGAATTTTTTTAGAGGTGGGGCATGCAAAAGAAACGCAGTTTGAGATTTGTTTCAGCTGTCAACACACCCTCCAAAGCCATGTCCGCAAACGTGAGCAAGCAGAATGACTGACAGACTGAAGTATTCTGATTAGCTGGTTTTATCTGTAGTATGGTAGGGATGTTTTACATTAAAAAAAAATATATGCAAACTTCATACAGAACAATGTTACACAATAGATTTCACACTCATAGATTACATTAAAAATTATTCCAGATTTGTGCCATAAAATTTGCACATTGCACTGTTTCTTTGTAGCGGTTCATTATATGCTTTTCTTCGCATAAACGTTCATTCTTTAGCTTATTTGCAAAAGCCAGTTGTATATATCCTTTATTAATCAATTCAACATCAAAAGAGAAGTAGAAAAGAGTTCTTTGATCAAAAATCCACGGGAGGTTATCACATAATTATTATGCTTTGTGTTTGCTGTGGTTTGTCTATTCTTTCTCTCCTCTGGTCTCTGACAGGAAAATGGCGAGCCACCCTGTAGGTGTCAAAAATTGTGTCTCAAGGAGGTGTGTATTCGTCTGATTGTTAATTAAAGGGTTTCAGGCTTCCATGTGAGTATGTCTCTGTGTGCCAGCTCTGTGATACCCACATGCTGACTAAACTCAGGTTTTATGGATACGTCACCTGTACAATACAATGAAAAACGTGCTTTGAGAATCATCGGTGACATTTTGCTCAGCTAGTGATCTCAGAAAGAATGAATCAGATGATTTCATCTCCTCTTACTAGAATATGAGAATATAATTAATCTCAAAGCTCCGTCTGCACGTTGATGTGACTGATCCAATGAATCTCCACAGATAAAGAATTCAAGGAAATGTGAGGACATGTCTGTTCCTGTTCCGATGCCGTAAAAACTCGATGGGGAAAGCACGTTGGAGGGGATGCAGATATGAAAAGCCTTCAGGCATTTAAAGTTCATAAAATGTAGTTAAATCTGTCTTAACTGTCATAGTGCGCTGAGAAACCCCTTTGACAGAGCTTCCCAAGGTACAAGCTGCTCCTAATTTAAAATAGTTACATTACAGTCAAGCAATCCAAAGTGTAAAAAAGCAGTTGCTTTAAGGTTTTTAAATATTAATTAGATTAACTAATTTATATATACACTACCAGTCAAAAGTTTTTGAACAGTAAGAGTTTTAATGTTTGTTTTTTTTTAAGAATTCTCTTCTGCTCACCAATCCTGCATTTATTTGATTCAAAATTCAGCAAAAGCAGTAATATTATGAAACATTTATCTGAACTGCTTTCTATTTGAATATATTTTAAAATGTAATTTTTATCCTGTGATCAAAGCTACATTTCAGCATCATTACTCCAGTCTTCACTGTCACATGATCCTTATGAAATCAGTCTAATATGCCGATTTGCTGTTTAAGAAACATTTTTTATTATTATTATCAATATTTTAAACAGTTGAGTGCATTTTTTTTTAGGATTCTTTGATGATTAGAAAGACCCAAAGATCAGCATTTATCTGAAATAAAAAGCTTTTGTAACATCATACACAAGCTGGAGTCAGTATATTATATTTATAGAAATTAATACTTTTATTAATTTTTATTTAGCAAGGATGCTTTAAAATGATCAAAAGTGATGATAAAGACATTCATAATGTTACAAAAGATTTCTATTTCAGATAAATGCTGTTCCTCTGAACTTTCTATTCATCAAAGAAGCCTAAAAAAAATCTACTATGTCGCTAATCTAATAGTAAAAATACTACAGAATTTTACTGTTTTGGCTGTACTTTTGGATCAAATAAATGCAGGCTTGGTGAGCAGAAGAGACTTCTTTAAAAAGCAGAAAAATCTTACTGTTCAAAAACTTTTGACTGGTATTGTAATTTATTGATATAACTCAGAATTTATTGTCATCTTACACAAACGAACACGAACATCTCAATTAGTTTCATATAGCATTAAACTCAAACAGGAATGTATGCCAAAAATTAATTATTTTTAGAGTGCATGGTAAATCTATAATGAATTTAAAAACAGTGGTGAATGAAAGTGCTATTTTAGTAGTATATATATGTTATAGTAATTATTTTGAATGCTTTGTTTACTGTCAATTTTAGTAGTTGTGCATTTTTAGTTTTATTATTTTTATGTATTTCAATTTTCATATATATATTTTTTTTTCAATTTTAGCTTTATTTCACTTCACATAATTTCAGGTAGAGTTTTTCTTAACATTCTTCTAGGGCCTGAATCTGTACATTTGCATGGTTTACATTAACAAAACGAACCAATTCACTAAAATCAGACTTTTGAAGTTCAATGTATAGTCCACCAAAACAGGAAAATTCTGTCATTTACTCACCTTTATGGACTTTTATGACTTTTTTTCAAGTAGATCACAAATTGCAAATGGAAAACTGATTTTTATTTTATTTCATTTCATTTCATTATTTTATTTTAGTCACATGATGAAAGTTAGTGGGGTCCAGTGTTGACTGGACATCATTCTTTAAAATATCTTATTTTGTGTTCTGCAGACAGAAAGTCAAACAGGTTTTGAGGATAAATAAATGATGGCATTTTTATTTTTGGGTGATCTTCCTTTTAAATTGAAGTTAGTATTGTTACTGCTCTTAGTTATTTACAGCACACTGCTCTTCAAATCTACTAGTGTGTAGAAAATGTTATTGTGTGTATTGAACTTGGCAGTAAATGCACAGCAAGTTTATTTTTTAACGGCCTTTTTTTTGTAAAAAGAGTAAAGTGAGTTTTTTGCTTGAGGACTTTGGGCCTTTTTGCCTTTTTGTCAGTCCTTATTTTATCCATGCTTATTTATTTATTTCTTTTGCAATGCTTCTGTGCAGCTGAGGCCAGTTCCCATTCATTCAGCAGGTTCAGGGGATGAAATGGAAGCTTTGACTTAATTTTCCCCATGAATAAAACTGCAGCAATGAGAAATAAGGCAGACGGCATAACCTTTGAAGGTTTTTCTTCCTCTCTGTAGAACTAGTGTTGAGAGAATGGATGTACAGACATGTATTTTTGCACAGCTGAATAGATTTTTGTGCATATTTTAAATAACAGTTGACTGATTTTGTGACCCTAATGAAAGAGGCTCAATAAAAATGGATTTTATACTTTAGAAATGCCTGTTCTTGGTCTCATCCTATAAAGAAAAAGACTTTGAGAGACATGGGCTTCAATAGAGGACATTTGACACATGGCTGGTCTCCAGCGTTTAATCAAAAGCTTGGGCTTTGACAGACTTTTTTTTAGCAGAATGGGGTTTAGGCTGCAGTCACGTAGCATTGTGAGCTAGTGTATACGGTAAGGCGGCCACATGAACTCATTGAACTTGTTGAGCGTATTACACATAATATAGACGGCCAAAAACAGCAGAGACGACAGACAAAACATGCCAGAATTAAAGCCAGTCTGTCCAAAAAACCCGATGGGAAGAGAGGGGAGTGAGAGAAGATGAACTCTTATGGCCCCTGTGTGTGCGGCATGATATAACAGGGCCCTATTTATGGACACCTGCTTTGATGCGTTGTGTGTTTTTGACGCACATCCCTCCCCCCCATGATCTTGAGCTAAATAATGTCCCGATTGGATAGAGGAGGTATTTATAGCGTACTTCAAGGCCTCTGTTTCAAGATCTTAACAGATACTTCTTCACACACAAGTCCAGATAAAGGGCAAGAGGATCCGTTCACTAATGGAGACCTTCACCTCTGTTTAGGTATAAACAAACATGGAGTATGGTTTGTGTTTAAAAATATTACTTTTTATTAAATTTTCAGGTCATACTAGGACATCAGGGCCCAGTTACACAGACAGGGCTTAGACTAAGCCAGGATTAGGCCATAGTTCAATTAGGACATTTAAGTAATTTTTATAAACTTGTTTAGAAAAAACATTACCGGTGTGCATCTTGAGACAAAACAAAGGCACTGATATATTTTAAGACCAGTCAGTGCAAGTTTCTTTCAGCTGAGACTTACATTTTAGTCTAGGACTAGGCTTAAGCCTTGTCTGTGAAACCGGGGGTAGAAAGTTTAATTGAGGTATCTTGATGTTGATTCAGCCTTCCATGTTGTCTGTAGCCTATACTATTAAATTTTGTCAATAGAATTTGGTTTAAAAGTAAGAAATGAACAAAGCTGAGAGGTTCTTTAAGTTTCAAGATCTTGAGAAACAAATTCAGTCAAGTGTGAGTGTTGTTTTTTTTTTTTTTTTTGTTTACCCACTTGGCACTGGAACTTCAACTTGTTTCCTCTTACTTATGAGAATTCACGGATTGAGGGGTCATAAACAAGACGTCCACAGGATGTGTTAAAATATGCTCTGCACGCCAGCGCTTTTGTAGAAAGGTGACATTTGCACATACACTTGCAGAAGTATGGAAACTGAACAGCTTTCTTTTTCTCGACTTGTATCTCAGCATTACAGATCAAATAATTTCTTGCTATTATTAATTTACCTGTTGTGTTTGATTAGAGTGCAGCAGTTGGTTCTGAACGTAAAAATCACATTAATTTTTGTTGCAGTCAGGTTGGTAATGGATGGCATCAGCCCTGCATTTTTCAACTTCATATTTAAAAAAAAATCACGTTTAACAGCACAATTGAAAAACTACTGTAACAATGATTCTACAAAAGAAAATGCAGAAATGCAAAATATATTTCTATACACCGTATTATTCTTTAATACAGAAATAAGTCTATGGGCAAGACTTCTGGTACATTAGGTGTATTTTTGCCATTTGTAAATTTTACGGCTCTGCCTTCCGGTCTCATCCATGTCCAGCTATTTTTAGCCATACAAAACAGCTGGTTTTGCTGCTTAATATTGCAAATTGGCATGTCTTACTGTATTATTTTAATGTATTATCTTAATTATGAACACACTGGTTTGTAGTGCAAATTTTTACCGTTTACAGTACGTTAGTATACTTCTTGTTATTTCCCTATGGCGGCAAATGAACCGGAAGTCTCGTCCATAGCCTTACTTTCGCGTTGAAGAAGGTGGATAGGGAAATAACAAGAATAACAAAGTGCAGTAAACGGTATAACTGTCTGCAGTACAAACCAGTGTGTTCATCATTAAAATAATATGGTAAGACACCAATTTGCAATATCAAGCAGCAAAACAAACGGTTTTGTACAGCTAAAAATAGCTCGACGCGGATGAGACCGGAAGCCAGGCTCCTACGGGAAAAATAAGGTGTATCTATCAATTTAAATCAGCATTTTTACAGTGCTCAGTTTACCGTCTTGTAGCTTTATCCTTTATGCGATTTTCAAACACTATTTGCTTTAGATCAAAGTCTGTCAAGTGGTGATTCATAGCTAGATTGGTTAATGGTTTAATACTGTTTAATGAAGACTTTTTAAAAAATCCTTACGGGATTTTCCTTACGGAAAACAGGTCACTTCCGGAACCAAGACTGTTGAAAAGGTAGGTTGTTGCACGCTATTATTTGTTTATCTATGGCGATAGAAGAGTACAGGCAAAAAACGAACAATTTGGTACAGTGTGAAGTATGTGGTATGGTGGTATGACGATATACAACGTACTAACTTTATGAACAAGGTATATTTTTGACAGAATTTGCACGTGTCTTTGTCTAGTCCCTTTTTAACAATGCTGAGACGCATTTCGAAAAGCACCAACGGCACGGACGTGTTCTTGTACTTGTGTAACGTTAGCATGAGTGTCGAGCTTTGTTTTGACGTGACGCGTCATGTTACTCATTTTGTCATATTAAATATACGGCAAATATTGTGCATATATGCTATTTCGATTCTTATCTGGTCATATTTAATTTGCTTTATTGTTTTGCGCTCTATAATGTGATATGTTTTTGCACTAATATGAGACTTTAATTCATTTGTTTTGATTAGTACCTACCTTTTGGTTTATGTCTGCAAAATTCCAAATTTGGGGGGAAAAAAAAGATGTATTTAAGTCACCAAAGTGTGGGAATACAGATTGTACACTACATGGTTATGTAACCTTCAGTAAATAACATTTTGTTGTATAATTGCCTGTAAAAATATCTCTATTTTTTGATATACTGCTATTATGACCGGAGATTTTGGTTATACCGCCTCCATAATGTATGTGAAGATCTGTGAGTGGCCTTGTTTGAATTTTCATAACTATTAAAGTCATTCCATGGCTTTGTGCATGCACTCACACCTTTACACGCATGTGTAACATTCATCATTGTGAGTGTGTTTCTCAGTGGGACTTCTTGTTGCGTGAGGGGGCCGGTTTCCTCTCTGTGCCCTGGTTTGGGTTTCACAATATAAAGGACCGGCTTCCCATACTGACAGCTGATGATGTCATGGAAACTGTTATGATTGCACTTAAAAACGGGAGAATGATTTGTAATGAAGTGCAGCTCTCTCAGTCGCCTTTTTCTCCCCTGGTTTTTTTTTTTTTTTGAGGAAATGGGGGATGTGGTCGTCTTTAAGCCTTTGCGTTCATTAAAACCATCTACCTGAGCTGAACTCGTGCTTTTTCGGATATTTATGCATTTGCGTAAGTGCTTTGTAGGACCCTGTTCATGCTGAATTTGAAATTAGATTTTTTTAAAAAGTAGGGCCTCCAGTAAAAGACGGTTTTAATGCACATTTTACATCCGTTGCTGCTTTTCAGGCTAGACACTGTAAATTGATTGCAGTACAAAAGACCCGTCGACCTGAGACACAAGGTCTCTGCAGACCTTTATATCAAACTGTCCTTTTCTCATGCCAGACCGCTCAAACAGAAAAGCATGTTGAGAGAGACCAGGGGGCTTATGAGACTTGTGCTTATGGGACATTGTTAAAAAAAAAAAAAAAAAAAAAAAAAACCTCAGTGGCTATTCTTAATATTCGCACAAAGGATACGTGACATAAGGACCTTACATAAGGTAACAAACAGTCACGGAAAAACCTGCATGACTAATTTACGTATCAGAAAATACGTAACATCATGCATTGCCAAACAAAGTGCAACAGTGGGATCCTGGAAGTAAAAAGCCCATTCGTTTTTCTTCACAGAGAAATTTATTTCTAGCATTAATAGACCTATCAGGAACTTTGAGATTAATTAAAATATGCTTCTCTTTCTTTTTCTTTTATTTATTTTTTTGTTTTTTTTGGACCACTCACTCTCTTGAAGCATTTAAAATTATAAGTCAAGGCGATGTTCAGTATCTAAATAATAAAATTAGTGATTGTAAGTATTTTTTTTTTTAATTCCATTATATCATTTGCAGTGCTTCATGGGATAAATAGTTCATTGTAAAATAATTTAAGTACACCCTTGTTCTTTTTGTATTATGTTTTTCTTTTATTAAAATCAAAATTTGAAATGCGATTTGTCTTACAAGTCTTTGAATTTTTAAAAATTGGAATAGTGTTATTGCTGTTGTGGTAATTTTGAATTTATTTATTTATTCATGTTTATTTCTGTTCGGTTTCATTTGTTTGTTTGTTTCCCAGCAGAGTTTAGTGCTATGGTGGTACCCGAAAAAGCGATTTTAATTATTCACATGAGTAGATTACACACAAAGTCATTGCAAAGACGCAAATAGATGCAAATTCGCGCCTGGTGAAGCGTTTGCCGCAAATGAGCGAAATACACCTCAGTCAAATTTCAACTGTAACGAAAAATTTGTGTGACGCATTGTCGTGCAAGCCAATCAGCGAAGGGCTTATTGTTATATGTCAGAAAATGTTTTCGTTTTTATTCACACGAGTGATGCGAAAAACATCCCACGTGTAAACTAGAGCAAGTAACGCGATGCAAATATTCGCTTTGCATTTGGTGTGCACACTGTTTTTCCAATCTAGTTTCATTTTTTTGTTTAACCTTGGTTCTGTGCTGGGAATATTTTCCTAATAGACCAATTCGAAGTAGATGTCACTGTTATGCCACTTGCAGCTGCATGTGCATTGTGGTGGCAGAAAAACACTGGTAATAAGTGGAGGGAAACAGGTAAAATCCATGGAATAAGATAAAAAAATGTGTTGTTGTGCCTTTGGATGTCAGAATCCGAATGCAAATCATTTTTATAAAATACTGTCATCAAAGACGCCATTTGAAGCTAAACACAGATATTTAAACGGACAGACTATGGATGAAACCTGCTGATTACTCTACTTTTAAAGCATAAATTTAAACAATAGATCAACATAATATTCATATATGCAGTTCATAGGAGACATATTGTTGCCCAACAGTTACAGCATGACATACTATTTAAACTTGTAACATTTTACATAATATTTTTAGTTTATATCTCCTAGTTTGGGTATAGTGAGTTTGTCAATTCTGAGGAAAAAAAAAAAGCAGAAGTGTGTGATATAAACTAATGATTCTGAGCTGAGGGGAAAAGAGAGAACGACGAGTTGATTTTTCTTATCAGAATTGTGAAATATAATCTCGGAATTGCGAGAATAAAGTCAGAATTTTAAAATATAAACTCAAATTTACCTTTTTTTTTTTTAAATTCTTTTATTCCATGGTTTCCATAGACTGCTACTTGAAAACTGTCATTTTCTGCCACCAGATAGGCTCCGCCCACAAAAAAGTCTCATCACTGTTTGCATACACCGAATTGGTCTATTTGGCGTTCCAAGTCAACAATGACCGGCCTTTTAAAAATTGCTTCTAAATTTCTAATTACGCATTAAGCATACATTCTCTCTAAATTCAGTCTTTTTGTCAACTCATTAATACAATTTTTTGTATTTCTTTTTGGAACTGATTAGTCATAGGCCTCATTGATCTAAGCTTGTGCACCTCAGTTTTTGAATGATAAATAATTGGTAATAATACAGCAAGCTGGTTTAGACCAGGAAGTCCACAGGGTAATTAAAAATTAATTAAGAAGTACAATTATTTTTGGGAACTGGATATTCTCTGTGTAAGCAAAGACTGTAAGTTTTATTCTGATGCAATAACTAGCAATTTTGGTTAAAAAGAAAATCCTCTCTGGATTAAAATGACCGGAACACAACATGAGGGTTAACGCAGACAAGTTGTAAATATTTACAATTGTATTTCAGTTAATTTTTTTAAATATTTTTTTTTTCATATAGTTTGCATTAATGTTAAAATACTTGGGAAAGTATGGGAATAATACTTCAAGAATCAAGGCCACCCACGCGTAGTCACCGTCACGCCCGCATAAAGGCCTTGTGTACAGATTTGGTGTGAGTTTGTGCTAGAAATAGCAGAAGATGTATGTGTTTTGTAGATAAAGAGCGTTCACATGGCGGAGCGAGATGAGTTCGGAAGATGGAAAAAAGGAGGGGGGGACGGAGCGGTGGGGTGATCACCACGTTGCACCTGCAGTGTCGTTGCTCGTTGGGAAAAGGGAAAAAACAGGATATAGAGCTCAAACAACATCCTGTTACAGCTCCCCCCTCCTCCTCGGGCTGTTTGTGTGTGTATGTGTGCGTTTGGTTATTCATGCCTCCTGAGCGAAAAGTGGGAATGAACTGAATTAGGATACGGTGGGGAGGATGGTGAAAGGAGAGTGGGTGGTCTTGTCTTTTTAGATTGGGTTTCATTGATTCTCTCTCATTCACCTCTTATTTCATTCATCTTACCTTAGGGGAAAGACAATGAATAGAGTGTGTGTTTGTGTGTGTGAGAGAGGGAAAGAGAAAAAAAGTCATCAGAGAGATAAATAGTGAGTGTGTGTGTGTGCGCATATCCTTTGCTCTTAATGACAGTCTGAGTAAGTGGCCTTGTTACTGGAATCAAAGCCCTTCCTTTTGTGGAAAAATCGCTTCATGCCGTAACTCTGCTGTCTAAAACTGGCAAAAAGGTGAAAGAATAGCACCATCATTTCCTCGTGGCGATAAAGCGAGGCATTACCGCACGTTTAAACGGACTTCCTACTAGGTTCTCATTACAAGAGACTTCCTTCTGTCTGTGTTCAAAGAGAAAGGGGGATGTAGCATCAGTCATCACAACAGTACGCGGCGATGTTATAGTTTACAGCTGACGTCCGAGTCTGTGTTTGCGTTCTATTTTTAACGAATTCGACTAGTTAAGTGATTCAGGACCTGAACCAGTAGAGTTTGGGCTAATTATGTCTACACGCATGGTGGCTTTTCCTGCGCATGGCTTTTTTCTGCAAAGGAAAGGCCCGTGTGAAGGGAAGTGTGCGTGGTGGTTGTGTTTGGCTACGGGAAGGCAAAGTGTTAAAGTTATTTGCTGAGAGGGAGTGTGGTGTTTAGGGGGCATCCTGTTCACAAAAAGTGCTTCCTGTCTCAGCTTAGCATGCCATAAACAACAACGTGAGGGCAAGAGGTGCAAAATGATGTGTTTGAGAGACATAACAGGTTCACAAATGACAACTCGGTGAATAATTTAAAAAAAGACTGTGGGTCCATGGGACTTTTGAGCCAGTCACTTGAGCCATTCATGTTGCTACCATCTTTGTTTCTTTTTTTTTTTTCCACCTTTATATATACACGCTGTCATTCAAAAGTTTGGGATCAGTAATTTTTTTTTAAGTCTTTTCTGCCCATAAAGGCTGCATTTATTTGATTAAAAATACAGGAAAAACAGTAATATTTTGAAATATTATTGCAGTATAAAATGGCGTTTTTCTATTTTAATATTCTTTAAAAATAGAATTTATTCCTGTGATGCAAAGCTGAATTTTCAGCATCATTACTCCAGTCTTCAGTGTCACATGATCCTTCAGAAATCAGTCTAATATGCTGATTTATTATCAGTGTTGGAAACAGTTGTGCTGCTTAATTTTTTTTAAATACTTTTTTCAGGATTCTTTGATGAAGATGATGTTAAAAAGAAATGCATTTTTTACAAATAGAAATCTTTTCTAACAACATACATTACCATTCAAAGTTTGCGGTCAGTACATTTTTTTTTTTCCTCTTTATTTATTTGAAAGAAATTAATACTTTTATCCAGCAAGAATGTGTTAAATTGATAAAAAGTGATAGTAAAGACTTATATTGTTAGAAAAGATTTCCATTTTGAATAAATGCTTTTTTTAACTTTTTATTCTTCAAAGAATCCTGAAAAACCAATCACAGGTTCCAAAACAATTTCAAGCAACGCAGCTGTTTCCAACATTGATAATAAATCGGCATATTCAAATGATTTCTGAAGGATCACGTGACACTGAAGACTGGAGTAATGGCTGATGAAAATTCAGATTTGCGTCACAAGAACAAATTATATGTTAAAGTATAATAAAATAGAGAACTGTTATTTTAAATTACAATAAATTAAAAATCTTACTGATCCCAAACTTTTGAACGGCAGTGTATTTATTTATTTATTTATTTATTTATTTTAATGATCCATATGTATCTTTTTATCATGAAATGTACAATAATCAGTTTTTAATTTTAATTTTATTGCTTCTTTTTAACACACTAATAGGTGTGGTAAATAATCATATTTTACTAATAATTATGACTACTATTGTTGTTTTTATGCTGGTGTGTTCAAGTTGTTTTGTGATTTAAATGGTCGCAAATTCTTATATTGTATTATATTAAATTTACACTGAAAGGTTCTTATTTTTAATATATTTGTTTTATTTTTTAAGAAATTAAAACTTCTATTTAGTGAGGGTGTGTTAGATTAATCAAATGTGACAGTAAAGCCTTTTACATTATTACAAAGAACAGTTCTTGATCTGCTGTTTTGAACTTTTGAATCCTGAAAAAAGTATATATGTATATATGTATGTATGTATGTATGTGTTTGTATGTATGTGCTTAATGGCTATATTTGCGCAGCCTGCTGGCCACATTTCACTGATTGCGCATTCCACCAGTAAGAGCAGAGTGTGAAGGTTGACTATGTGCACCCAG
>JAHKKF010492299.1:0-10722 GCA_019740295.1 Labeo calbasu
ATTAGTTTTTGGTTGTTGGTGTTTGGTTAGCCAGGAAAGTTTTCTTAATGGAAATAAAACTTTGGTTTTGTTTTGTATAACGTTATTATAATATTATTTTGAATGTTAAAATGTTAATTTAATGTTCCCATAATGCTAGTGTAACGTTTCCTTAACCTCTTTACGTGCTGTACGTCGGTAATCATCCTGCACACCCATGACCCAGTTTACCCTGCTGAAAAAAAAAATAGAATCCAGAAATTCTAATGGGTTCCACTACAAATACCATTATAAACATTACAAACCATCAACTTTTAAAAAGTGGTTTTCTGCAGTGTGTTTTGGGAAATATTCCATTAATATTTGTGTAGATCGGCTTTTATAGGAAAACAAATCAGCGCACCTTATAGACGCACTCAGTAATTTTTCCCATAATAATTTCTCTCCTGTCAACGCTTCACACTCCAGTCCAGCGGGTGGCGCTAAACCACATACTTTGCTTTCCAAACACCATTAAACCTCAGAGGAAGAAGATTAGTTTCACCGCGTTCCTTGTTGTTTTGTCCTGATGCTGGTTTAATACCAGCTGTTAGAAATGTCGTTTTTGTGAGTGGAAAAATACCATTTAAAATTGTTCAATAAATACCAATAATTTTCTCATTTTCACAGTCGTGACTAAGTTTTCAAGCAAGCAGGAATATCTGGAGGAGTATCAGCTGAACTGAGATCTGCTGCTGTGAAGATGGTATTTGTTAAAAAGGAGAGTAAGGAGGACAGGAGTGAACCAGAACCCTTGAGAATAAAACAGGAGGAACCAGAAACCCGGGGAATAAAACATTTAAAACCAGAACCCAGGAGAATAAAACTGGAGGAACCAGAAGGTTGGTGTTTATTATACATTCATCTTTAATGACTGTTTGTGGCACATTAAGCCTATAAAGTTTTAACCCTCTGGGGGCCTGGGGGCTCTTCTTCTTCTGAGGTAAATTCTAGGGAAGTTTTCTAGACAGGGTTTAAATTAAGCCGGAAGTAGTCTTAATCTACAATAGTTAATGAAGGTTTCTAAAACACAGATAAAGTAGTGTTACAGATTGCTAATTCCTGGACTATGGTGTCCTGAGCTAAAATATACTAGATTAATTTAAAACCAACTGTGCTAATCTGAATTGGCATGACAGAGATTGCCTATAAAATATGGAATGAACAAAGAAAAGCTTAAAATTGCATGGAACTGAGAAGCAAATCCAAAGTAGCAATGGAAAATAAGGCTGCAGTCAAACAAAAACAAACAGAAAATGTTACTTAAGAAGAGAACTTTTGTTTAAAAGCAAGCAATATAATATTAGAAAAGTAATGCCTAGAAATCTCTTTGTAATTAATTCTTGCATAAATTCTTACGCTCAGCTGTTGTTGCTCCCGAGGATGGGGGTTAATTCGCAAGTCTGGTAATTCTGCAAATGTAACAGCAGTGTACTTAATAACGGTTATCATTTTTGTTTTCATTTAAACATAATAATAGCCACAAAAAATATGTCGTTCACTCTGTAAACACTGAGTCGGTGCTTCTGCAGTGATGTAGAATGATTTTAAAGTTGAAGAAGAAAAGGATTAATAATAAATTATTGATGAAAATAATTCCAAAGGGAATCCATTGTATAATACTTTACTTTCTGATCATCAGCACTGAAAAACTGTCAGACATCCTGAGTTTTTACACCACAGCATTTTTCTTCTGCGCACACAAGTTACATTTAGTTTGTGGCACTGAGTGGTGTCATGTGAAGCTGACCATCTCCTCCAGCCTCCTCCTGTTTAATAGTTCATATACTATGTCGGTTGCCTCTGTTGCTCTTTGCGAAAGCTTCTCGAGGTTTTTCTTTAAAGACAAAGTAGTTAAACCAGGACTGGTAGCTTATAATTCCACTACCGAGCTGCCTATTCCCCTGCCATTGTCTGCATCTTGGAATGTTTTTGAACCTGTTTCCCTTTAGTCACTCAAAGACACTATGGCTAAATTGAAACCATCCTTTTCTTCATATGATGTTAACCATCCTAGATTTTTAAAACAAATTGTTGATTCGGATGGACTGGGCCTAGTGTCCTTTTTTAATAAGTGTCTTTCAAACACTACAAGAACGTACCATTTTGAAGCAAATGAAAAAGACAATTCTCCAACTACATAACACCTCGGCTTTGATACCTTACAAATGGCGACGGTGGAGGCGCCGATAGCCTTGTGGTTAGTGGGCCAACATGTAGCACAACTGTCGATTCCCGTCTCGAGGTCCTTTGCCGATCCCACCCCACTCTCTCCACCTAATACTTTCCTGTCTGCTCCTTACTGTCCTATCTAATAAAAAAGCCATAAAAGCCCCAAAATATGTAAAATATGTTTACCTCATATTTCTCTCTGAATTATTTTGATATCCTGAAAATGAAATTAACTGCTTATTCTTTCATTTCAGAGCTGATAAAAGAGAAGGTGGAGAGTGAAGAACTGAGTGAAGTGGAGGAGAAACATCATGACAAACCTGGAGAAAAACCTTTGAGTCGTGCAAAGACTAAAATAACATTTTTAAAGAAAAGAGCAGCCAAGACATCTTTCACCTGCACTCAGTGTGGGAAGAGTTTCTCAAGAAAAGATAGTCTAGAGAAACACATGATGATCCACACAGGAGAGAAACCGTTCATGTGTGATCAGTGTGGGAAGAGCTTCTCACAAAAAGTACACCTTAGGATTCACAAGAGGGTCCACACTGACGAGAAGCCGCACTCGTGCGATAAATGTGGGAAGAGGTTCAAAGATTCATCAAACCTGAAGAATCACATGATAATCCACACTGGAGAGAAGCCGTTCATGTGTGATCAGTGTGAAAAGAGATTCCCATTTAAACAAAGCCTGAAGCGGCACATGATGCTTCATTCTGGAGTGAGGCCATTCATCTGTGATCAGTGTGGAAAGAGTTTCATGGACTCTTCGAAACACAAAAGACACATGAAAATCCACACTGGAGAGAAGCCGTTCACATGTGATCAGTGCGGGAATAGCTTTAAAGAAAAAATAGACTTTAATAGACACATGAGGATCCACACTGGAGAGAGGCCTTACCCATGCAATCAATGTGGGAAGAGTTTCACAGATTCAGCATACCTTAAGATTCACATGAGGATCCACACCGGAGAGAAGCCGTTTGTGTGTGATCAGTGTGAAAAGAGATTCTCAGTTAAAAATAGACTTAGGATTCACATGAGAATCCACACCGGAGAGAAGCCATATGCATGTGATCAATGTGGAAAGAGATTCACAAACAAATCATGTCTTGAGCTTCACATGAGGGTCCACACCGGAGAAAAGCCCTTCATGTGTGAACTTTGTGAAAAGACATTCTCAATTAAAAAAAACCTTAAACATCACATGAGAATCCACACCGGAGAGAAGCCGTTCACATGTGATCAATGTGGAAAAAAATTTGTCTTCGCATCAAACCTGAAGAAACACCGTACAGTTCATACGAAGGAGAAGCCGCATTCATGTTCTGAATGTGGAAGGAGTTTTTCACTGCTGCAAAGTTTACAAAGACATGAGAAAATTCATACTGGTGTGAGAGAGTACATGTGCTTTGAGTGTGACAAGACTTTTATTTTAGCAAAACAGTTAAAACGGCACGAGAGGACTCACACTGGAGAAAAACCTTAGAAGTTTTCACACTGTGACAAGAGATCCAGTCTGTTAGGAAATATGAAATCACATGAGTGGGTCCACAGCAAAGAGAAGCCGCACACGTGTGATCAGTGCGGAACCAGTTTTGCTTATAAAAGTCACCTGAAGATACACATGAAGATCCATGCAGTGGAGAAACCAACAGTTGTGAGTGACAGGATGTTGGTTGATTCATATCTGTTTACTCCTGTTCAAACCAACACAAAAACTGCTCAGCTACTTTATACTATGTTACAAATTACTTTAGTTTTTACCTCCCACCTTACATATACCTGAACCCACCCATCTACAACCCCTAGATGTGGATGCAACCACCACTGTGTGGATCTTATGTTCTGCACTGAGGGGCTATGTGGCAATGTGAGCAATATGAGCAATATGAAACATTAAACACTCATGTAAAGTCTTGTTTTGGCATTGCATTATTATATACTGTATTATAAGGAAAATCGTGCAGATTCAAAAATATTTAATCGTGCAGATTCAATTTATCGTGCAGCCCTAGGACAAATGCATCTGATATCACTACAGCTGAATAACATGCAGATAAAGACCTGTTGACTGATGAAGCATGAAGACAATAAAAACACAATTGCAATGCAACGCTAATCAATATAGCATGTATCACAGTATAGAATTCATCTCATTCTGTGCATGGAACCACAAAAGCAAGTTATTTCAAACACAACTAATATTATATAGTCATTTTAGAGCAAAACATGATATTAATTTCATAAATTGTCATGTTTGATGCTGTGCTACATACTAGCTATCCCTGTTGCCTCGGGCAATAGAGACACTCGTCATAAACTGAAAACCACGCCCACCATTGACTTTGTATTGCAGGAAGCTGCCTCCTTGTCATTTCTGACAAAAAACAGAACAGTGTCTAAAAGCTGCTATGTGACAAGGTGTACAGTAAACAAGCTAAAAACCCCAGAACTATGTATTTACAAGCTCACTAGAAGGAAACTTAATTGCAACAGGACATTTGTATCCTTAAATGCTTATATTGGTTTTGTGTGGTGGGTGGGAGTGTCTGTATGTTTGAGGATTTGCATTTGACTTAAATTGAGTTTTTTTTATTTATTTGTTTATTTATTTATTTTTTGGGGGTAATATCATTTAATCTCACTGTGGTGTTTTGTTGCGGTCGCACACTGGATGAGAAGCACAGTGACCTGGTGCAACACGTATAGCACATCACGTTCAAGATGGCAGTCCAAAACATTTCATCTGTTCCCCAAATAGTCAAAACTTAACTCCAAGAATGAGAAAAATACAAACTGAAAGTTTGCGAATCCGAACAGAACAAAAAATAAATAAATTCAAAGCCCTGGGAAGTTTTTGAAAATAAACATACATAGATACAGGTTCTTGAAAGTGCTTGAATATATTTTTGTGCAAGAAGTTTTCTGGAAAAAACTCCATATTATTCCCTCCAGTCCAGTAATGTGTTATTTCGCCAAGACTTTGCCTATGCATTCTTGCTTGATTTACATTAGTTACGCACATTTACACAATATGTTAACTTAACATTACATGAGCCTGAGTTTTTTTCAATAAAATCCATGCAAAAGTTAATATCAGATCATTTTAAAATACAGTATAGGATGTACCGAATATTCTCGAGTTTTATGCAAAACAGAAACACAACAAATATAGGATATCAGATCTCTGTCATATGGCCAAAAAATGTTTTGTTGTGTTTAACACATGAAAACCTTAACATTGTATCTTACAAGGTAACATGATGTAACCTTGTTCTCACTTAAAGTCCTTGAATTTGAGGGTATTGGACCTGGAAAGTCCTTAAAAATTCTTGAATTTAAAGTTAATCAAGGTGTGGGAACCCTGATATTTTTAAGTTCGGGGGTCGAAAACACAGAACACAGATCTATAGCTTGCTATATGAAACATGGACAGTAAGATTTTTAATGGTTTTTTTGTTTTTTTTAAGGTCTCCTCTGCTCACCAAGCCTGCATTTGATTTTTTACTATTTTAAGTAACTGTTTCTATTAAAATATATTTCAAAATGCACTTAATTTATGTGATCTAAAGCTACATTTTCAGCATCATTTACTGTAATAAGTGCAATTGAAATGATTTCCCCATGAAATCAAAATCTAGAAACTCTTACAAAAAACGGATGCCATGCAACAAAACAATAACTGATTTCTGACTATCACTGGCTTAATAAGTTACAGTTTTATAGGAAACAATACACTTTTTGTTATTTGCTAACAGGGTGTGGCATATTTAAGGGTATTATAATCACCCTGTATCCTCTGGGTAAGATCAAAAATGGCAGGTTGTGACGTGCGTTCTTAATCTTAGGTCCTTAATGAACGAATAATGGAAAGTATGGGATTTCTAGAATAATCAATATCTAAGTTAATACATAATCAATATTTGTGATCAGTTTAAATTAGAGAAACCACCTAAATTTAATGATCACTTGAAATTGGAGTCAGAATTGGAGCTAGATTACAACTGAAGCCTAATCCTGATAAATTAAGTGAACTTTGCAGAAGTGCTGTGAAAAGTACATTAAACCTTCAACCAGGCCACTGGAGACTGCATTTGGGACGATGGGTGGATTCTTACAATATTATTCATTTTCTAAATACCCCAGGAGTTCACACTGCATGATTTTAGCCCTGATTATTACTCGCCATCAGGTTTTGCAAAATATCTGACAAATGCCCGAAATTGGAGGCAAATCAATGCTAGTTGACGTAAGTGACAATCATGCAGTGTAAATTATAATCGTGACCCAGCAGCCACAATAGAATTATGTTTTATTTATTTTCTTTCCTTTTTACTCAAAACATTCCCAAATTATTACTATATCATGAAATATCTCAATTCTCACCTTTAAAGGTGAAGTTCACTTACAGAACAAAAATTTACAGATAATTCACTCACCCCCTTATCATTCAAGATGTTTGTGTCTTTTTTTCTTCAGTCGGTATTATGTTTCTTGAGGAAAACATTTCAGGATTTCTCTCCATATAGTGGACTTCAATGGTGCCCCAAGTTTGAACTTCCCAAATGCAGTTTAAATGCGGATTTAAATGGCTCTAAATGATCTGAGTCGAGGAAGAAGGGTCAAACTTACAATTTATGTACGTTTTTTAACCTCAAACGCTCGTCTTGTCTAACTCATCTGAACGCCTCTGATTGGTCAGTGCATTCATAAGCTCTACAGCATTGTGTGTGATTGTTTATAATACGCAGTGCTGTAAAAATGCATCTTTCTCTGGCTCAGCACCAGCCAGGGAACACAGATATGAATTTATTAGCTGATGATATGATGCACTGGACGATCAGCCGGTATGATTGTATGAAATATAGAAAATAGTATTCCCCATAAACTTTACACGGATTCCCTTTACATTTCATATGAAAAATGCAGCAGACTTTGATCGACTCATCCCCGGTCTTTCAGGGAAAAACAGAGAACAAGGGGTGTGTTTACTGATAGATTATTATAATATCTGCATCTGTGCAGTTTAAATACAGTTTATATGACGTTACCACATGGAAATTGTACTGTTTGTGGGCGGGCAAGTTGTTCGCGACATAGAACGTGGGCGGGCATTATGCAAATGTGTTACATCGTGATGTAACAGAAAAAGATTTGAATTCCTGATGACTCGTTCATGCGTTTGTGAGCCGACTCTTTTTTTTAATAGACAATGACTTTATTTATCGTGCACAGTCGACTACACAACTTTGCAGATAGTTTGTTCACATACAGCTACATGACACACTGCATGAAAGGTCATATTTGAAAAGGCATACAAGGAGCACTTTAAAAACGTGAAATTATTCAATTAATATTGATGCAAAGGAAATCAACAGAAAATCAAAATGGAAAACAACAAGCTGTTGTAAGGAAAACAGGTACATTTAGCTCAAAGCGAACTACTGATGGTATCTATAGGGAATTTGGACAGAATCACTGTTTTACTCACTGAGTCGGCCAGCGATTAATTGAACAAGCCATATGACATCAATTCTGCAATGGATATTAATATTCAAAATGCAGTGAAAACACTTTATTAGCATGGCAACAAGATCGGCAGTTTAAGACATTAACTTGTAAGCACAAAGCACAATATACTTCTCTTTTTAATATAAATCCGACTTTATTGGATAAATTGGACATACAAACTAATCTAACACAAAAAGCAGCGGCAAAAAGGCACAAAGCTAAAAAGCGGTGGCAAAAGCCTAAAAAGGTTAAAAAAAAAAAGTCCTGATGTCCTGAGTTTTTTTAAACTGGGCTGTTTGACATCGCAAATGGTGTTTTGACCAATTAGACAATGTCTACCCAATACATAAATCAACGGGAAGGAAATAATTTCAAATACACACACATACTAAACATGAATATAAACCTATGAACTATTCAGTAGTTATTAGAAAAAAAAAAAATAATAATAAGATCACATACACAATCCATGGTTAGAACATAACAGTCAAATATGTGGGTTACATACAAGATACAGAGTTATGCAATGGAATGACATTTGTTCATTAGTATTTTTAGCATTATTTTGGTTGCATTTAGTCATGTAAAAGACAGTCTCTGTGTCGTTCTGTGAATGTGAGGAACAGAAGGTCTAGAAAAACAACAAAAGGAACAAAAGGGTCTAGAAGGAATCTCAGTCTGGTTCTTGTCTCCTAATTGGGGAAATCAATCCAAAAAAGTCTTGTACTTCATCATGGATTTACATGCATTGGTCATGCTGTGCACTTCTTCAAGCAATAATCTTGGTTACTTGCCCCAAATTTTACAATCTCCTTCCTGAGTTGAATTATCAAAAAGTGTTTGTGTCTTTGTGAAATTTGGAAACGTTCGGTTTGAATTTTTGAATCTTCGTTTTAGCACAGACCCGCCCTGGGTTGAACGGTCATCAGTCCGCCACTGTTTCGACGCCGGACCAGGAGTAGACAAAAATGTCACCCAAGATAATCTATCTTATAACTTGGTGCTTCAGCTATATCTGATCAATTTCACACATTTTAGTTCTTTTGTTTGGTTTGAACACATTGTCTTTTCTTGGTTGGAACAGCAGCTACGCAAAATTCATCTCTATTTGCTTCTCTGTTTCTGCCACAGGACTTGCATCCCAAGGCAACTAGGAATTACACAAGCTTCAGTCTAGATCCGACCCTTAGGAAGATCTGAGATGACCTTAAGACCTCAGATGATGCTAACTCTGAAACAACATATAAAACTAACAAGTTTTGGTTAATCACACAACATTTTATCGCAAAGCTTAATCACAACATAGAATCATTGCAGTTTATAGTGTTCACCATCTGATTACGTGAAATTTGTGTCTAACTGCATGATTCTTCCTGTACATTTCTGGCATAGTCACCACTAATAACCTATCCCTAAATGAAATACAGACATGTAATATTTTCTGTAAAGCTGCTTTGAAATGATTGGTAACGTGAAAAGCACTATACAAATAAAGGGACGTGCACCGCAATGGTTCGCTGTAAACAGGGCTGTTTTTGACATGATCAGGTGTTGTTTTACACCGTCACTGAGAACATTTAACCACAGTATGTTATAGACTTTTCATTAAGACCCTAAAGAATTATAGCAACTTGTGGAAAATTGGCACAGTGAGAGCAGATGAAAGACGTTTTCCCAGTATCAACATGTGAGTCCTAAGGTTTGATTTATCTGTAAAAGTCACACTAAGAGTAGGCTAAAGGCTTTTTCCCAACATGACTTAACCTGTGCCTCTTAAGGCGTGATTTATCTGTAAAAGTCTTTCTACACTGAGAGCAGCTGAAAGGCTTTTTCCCAGTATGAATTAACATGTGAACGTTAAGGTTTGATTTATGTTTAAAACTCTTTCCACACTGAGAGCAGGTAAAAGGCTTTATATCAGAATGAATTACCATGTGAATCTTAAGGTCTCCTTTACGTATGCAAGACTTTCCACACTGAGAGCAGACAAAAGGCTTTTCTGAACGGTGAGTTAGCAAATGACACTCAAGGTGTCCTTTCTGTGTAAAACTCTTTCCACACTCAGAGCACCTGAAAGGCTTTATTCCAGCGTGAATTAACATGTGCTTCTCAAGGCTTGCTTTACGTGTGAAACAATTTCCACACTGAGAGCAGATGTATGGCTTTTCAGAAGTGTGAGTTAGCAAGTGATTCTCAAGGTGTACTTTCTGTGTAAAACTCTTTCCACACTCCGAGCAGCTGAAAGGCTTTATTCCAGCATGAATTAACATGTGATTCTGAAGGTTTTTGTTACATGTGAAAGTGTTTCCACACTGAGAGCAGCGGAAAGATTTTTTTCCACTATGAATTATCTTGTGTTTCATAAGGTGTCCTTTCTGTTTAAATCTTTGTCCACACCAAGAGCAGCTGAAAGGCTTTATTTCAGAATGAACTAACATGTGAGTCTTAAGGTTCCCTTTCTGTTTGAAACCCTTTCCACACTGAATGCAGCTGAAAGGCCTTATTTGATCGCTGCAACTCACTGATTTTTCTCCACTGACATCATGACACTGATTTTTCTCTGCCACCTCATTCAGATCTTGTCTTTCTTCTTTCATTTTCATCAGACCTAAAATAAAGTAATTAAAAAGATGAAAATCAATTGGGACATTTGGAAAATAAAAAGGATACAATATTTGTGCATTGACAAAAACAATGTCAAAACTGTCTCTTTTCACACAAATCCATGAAAATGACTAAAATCACTGCATTATGCTAAGAGGCCACTAGCCATTTTGTAAAGAAACACTACTCATCTATAGGCTGACCATGTAATACTCATGTGCATGATGCTATGGTTTTTAAAAATGAGGATCCATTGCACAAAGCTTTTGTCTTAGGGTGTAACGGTACACGTGTCTTTCGGTTCGGTACGCGTCTTTCGGTTGGGTAGGGGAGCGCGGGGCACAACCTAACACTTTTTGAATGTCTCAGTTTGTGTAGATCCACGTGGGGTTCAGAGTATAATTTTGTATCCACGTT
>JAHKKF010492307.1:0-20261 GCA_019740295.1 Labeo calbasu
TATATAAATGTTTAAATGATTCAAATATTCTCATAAGTACTAAGAATATCTGGATAAACGTCATTGGTTGTGCATTCTTAAAAAAAAAAAATTATGATAGCATTTCCAAAAATGTTACCATTAGAAACACCCTAATGGCATAACATTAATGTCAAAAGGCTATTCTTTTAAATAATGAACATTTAATAAAATACTGTGAAAATGCGTCGTCATAGCCTAAAAAAGGGGTCCATTTCACCAGCTGTGCGTTACATTTTTTTTGACTTACTAAAAAAACTATGCCACTTCTTTTTCTTGTTTTCTCTGTTTCAGTGATATCTGACATATTTCCTGTAGAAACCAAGAAGTAGAAGTGCACGGTTAGGCCGTAACTACACTATCTGTCTTGAAGTATCAACCAGTTCAAATTTCGTAGTTCACATTCAAAAATAGCTGTTTATTCTACTAGAATGTTAAATATTTTGCAGTGCGATTTTTATTCATAGAAGTGTCTGAATTTTTTTTTCACAGCTCGGGATGATAGTGAAGACCTTGTGACTATTTTACATTTTGCGCTGCTACATTGTCCGCAGGTCATGACATCATTTTACACAGCTTTTAAAGACCAGGCTTAAAAAAAACTGATAACATAGGAAAATATGGCATGATATTTCCAATCATATACCTCTAAACTGCAACTAAGATAAATGCTAGACAGATAGCTCTCTCCAGTTATTTATAGACATTCTTGGCAGAAATGTACTAGATGTGATTATGATTTTAATAGATATTTAAGTCTCTTAAAAAACACATGATTTTCAGGCATTTGTTGTCTGCAAAGCTTTTTCGTTTAACCATAATCACCTAATATATTTACATTACATAGTATGGTTTAAAACAATGCAATATAAACTGAACACCTTCAAATACCTGTATTTATAAGTATTTATATAGTGCATTGAAACAGTAGTGTGGGTAGGAACTATTTACGCGTCGGGCAGAGCGGTCAGTCGGATATATTTCTGTGCAGCACTCGCTGCTGTTGTGATTATTGCTGGCGCTTGTCAATTTTGAGATTATGAAAGTGGAACAAAATGGATTTGTGTCCAACTGTTTATCTGACATAACACCACTACAGATCAGCTATGACCATACAGATAGACCGTTTTCTATGAATCTTTAATGTGTCTGGGTATCTGCAGTTGTCGTCTCACATAGACGGATATAAAGTTTTCTGTATATGACAGTTTTTTTACTGTAATAGGTCGCAATGGATCGAGCTTTAAACTCTGACCCTGTCAATACAGCCGACAGTGAAGGTGGGATGTTTGTTGACTTTTTAATGACAGTATTTTGTGATTTATACGAACAGTTTTATATTGAGACGTGTTTATTTATGTGTCTCCAGGTCGTCAACGCTGTAGGAACTGGATTGGTTTTTGGTGAGTGAATCTTCTGGTAACTTTTCTTTAAGTAAGTGATTCAAGATATGTAAAGTAATCCTCATTATCTCTATGCAGGTTACTGGGACTTTGCAATAACTTTGCATATGTGGTAATGCTGAGTGCAGCACATGACATCTTACAAAAACAGGAATCTCAAAACTCAACGATACCTGTAAGATACTTTTGAGCTATGATTAGATTGCTATAAATGTTTCATTCTCCAAATCTGCAATGTGTTGTTCAACGTTGTACTAAAGTGAATGTACTTACATTACAAATGTCTATTACAAATATATTTAGTACAGGTTTTAATAGAAATTTAGTTTACCATAAATGATTTTAGTGCTTTTAACAGTACATGTTTTAACCGAATTTCAAAGATGACAGAGGGCTTGCACTTACAGTACGTCACGATTTGGTCAGTTACCTGGATGTGCAGCCATATTGGCAATACTTGGATGTAAACAACAGCATAGATTGGACGATTAATGTACTACTGAATACATTGTTCGGCTAATTTATGCTATTCCACTGAAAAAAATAGTGTCAGAAAATCTGTCATATAATCTTAAACTAAAATACATTTTAATTTCATTCAATTCTGAAAACATTACATTCAGTTTGAACTAAAGTATATATTTTAAAAGTATGCTAAAGTAAACTTCTTTTGTGCAAAAATGGACTCTTCAGTGTTTCTTGTTTTTTGTTTTGTTCATCCACTAGACTCCAGCTCCAAATAGGACTAACCTAGAGATCAGGAACCACAACAGCAGCCGCTATGACTGCAATCCTGTGTCCACTGCAGTAAGTCTGTCTGTCTTCACTGTCTTTCCTTTTTTTCTTTTTTGTTTCACCTGTACAAGTTTAAATATTTGTTCAGGGAGTGACACCTTGTTTTCTTTCTGTTTCTAGGCTGTTCTGTTGGCTGATATCTTACCCACCCTGATAATCAAATTCACAGCACCTTTCTATATACACAAAGTGCCTTATGGGTAAAGTTGGCAAGCACTTTTAGTTTTAGTTTTAGTTGCTTAGATGCTGAAATTATGCAATGATGTGATAAGATTGGATTGGCAGCTCTGAATAGTTTGAGAAATCAATGTCAAACGAACAATGTTAACAAAGTTAAAGGGATGAAGTTTGATTTTTGTTTATAGCCCTGTACCCTATTTTTTCTGTTCTTTAGAACACAAAAGAAGAACTATCCCTTTATTATTAATTAATGTGTTCATACTTTTTACTTTTATCATGAACAGATTCCGTGTTTTGGTGTGTTTCGTTACGGCAGTAATCAGCTTCCTGATGGTGTCGTTCTCCACAACAATATTTATGAGCATATTTGGTAATGAGCATTTTTGTGTGTTCCTCTTCTGAGCTGGATTAATGAGATTTAATGAAAGTAATCTTTGAATTTTTTCACAGGTGTCGTCTTTGCCAGTATTAGTTCAGGATTGGGGGAGCTTTCCTTTCTCGCCCTCTCTGTGTTTTTTCGCAGGTAAAACCTCATAGAAACCCATTTATTCAAGTGTGTTCGGAATAGGATATTATTGTACCTGTACAGTAATCTTTGATTGTGAAAAAATAAGTGAAAGATGTCATTATCTGCATGTTCAGGTATTGTTTGTGCTAATTACAGCTGTTATTTTGCATTTATGACCAAAAAACACACACACAAACAAACTTTAGTCTGACTGAATAAGGAAATATAAGAATGATTCAGATGTTATGCTGGAAATAGGTTTAATTTGGTGTCTTGCATTATGGGATGCAATGTTTTTCTAGTGTGCTTTGCTGAATACTTACATTTTGTGAAATTTAAATATGTTATGCATGCAGAAAATTTATTTGCATACTGGTAACATTATGCACTACCACTCCAAAGTCAGTAATATTCTTTTTTTAAATGTTTTTTAATGTTTTTATTCTGCAGGGATGCATTAAATTGATCAAAATGTCAGTAAAGACTTTATAATTACAAAACATTTCTATTTTAAACATGCCGTTCGATTCACCTTCGATTCACCAAAAAATCTTGAAAAAAATCCACAAAAGTATTAAGCAGCGCAACCATTTTCAACATCATAAAAAATGTTTCTTGAGCAGCAAATCAGCATATTAGAATTTCTAAAAAATCATATGACAATAAAGACTGTAAAATGACGGCTGAAGTAATGTAATAACAGCTTTACCATCACAGGAATAAATTCTATTTTAGGATTAATTCAAACAGAATTTATAATAATAATAAAACTGTAATAATCAAAATGCAAATTATGAGAATAAGAGACTTTTTCAAAAACATTTAAAAAGCCCCAGTCGCTGATCTCTCTCTTTTTACTTGCTATTTATTAATACTTTGCATCTGTGTTTCTGTCTCTTTAAGGGATGTGTTAAGTGGCTGGGGGTCCGGCACGGGAGCAGCAGGAGTAGCTGGAGCTTTTCTCTACTCTGCATTTACACAGGCTGGTCTGACCCCTCAGGTTACGTTATGGATCATGCTGGTTGTGCCTGTTATTTTGGCTGTTAGGTCAGCAGAACTTCCTCAGCTCTCTGCGTTGTATCTGTTAACCCTATTCACTGCATAAACATACCTTTTTCTCTTATGATTTCTTTCAGCTACTTCTTTCTCCTGGTGTTCCCGTCATCGTTTCCACAGTGGAGTCGCCACGAGGATGGTCACAGTCCTTCCACAGTGGTGAACTCTCAAGTGAGACGTCCTTTAATTGAGGAAGAGGCCGATGCAGATGAGAACTCGGAGACAACTCAGGAAGAACGAGGTGTGTACAGTTAGGAACTCGTTGCTTGTATCGTTGCAGCGTTTCATGCTAATGATGATGTGTATGATAATCCATTCAGATAAATGTAGTGGCCATGCTTTCTTCCTTCTGACAGACGACAAGAACATCAGACCCCTGACCTTCACTGACCAAATATACATCATTAAGGTTAGTCCTGTTTTGTGCTTCTATTTGGTTCTCAGTTTGGCATTTCTTGTTTGTTTAAATGACATTTCATCTGCTTTGGACAATAATGTAACTTAAAGATGCACTAAGTATTTTTGCTTGATTTTAATTTTTTTTTTTGTTTAGATATTACTTATTTATTCACAGACCTGGGGTGTTTATTGGGTTGAATGCCCAGCATTGTTGTTTATTAATGATGTTATTTTAGCATTAAATCCCTACTGGCAGACATTTACTGAGACAGTTACTGAGATAAAATGTATAATATTCAGTTAGTCATGTGATCTCAGTTTCCTCATTAACAATAAAATACATTATTGTTTTTTTTTGTACCTTGTTGTGCTGCAGTCAGAAAATGCACTTCCTCTTTGAGTCTATAGTCTATTTTAGTGTGTTCCTACACATGTGATCTCTTTCAGGGCCTGCTGAAGTTTATTGTCCCTCTTGGTGTGGTTTACTTTGCTGAGTATTTTATTAACCAGGGACTGGTGAGTGTTTCTGCCGCAGTCTTAGTTAGAAGTCATAAAGAGCAAGGCAGCAGGAGTACAATCTGTGATCACTAAATATCAATGTCTATCCATCCATCTATCTCTCTAATATTAGTTGGAGCTCCTCTACTTTCCTGACTCCCATCTCTCACATGCAGAACAGTATCGCTGGTAAGACACATCACATATGACTTTATTTCATGAGTTTGAATGACACCACTGAATAAAGAAATTAAAAAGGTTATTGTGACTTTTTATATCACAATTCTTATTGCGACTTTCTATCTCACTTTTTTTTTCAAAATTGTGTGATACTAACTCACAATTGCGAAAAATAAAGTCAGAATTGCGAGATAAAAACTTGAGAAAATAATTGTGAGAAATAAACTCGCTATTTTGAGGGGGTAAAAAGACTAATATGTTCTCAAAATTGTGAATATATCTCACAATTCTGACTTAACTGTATATAATAAGTTTATATCATGCAATCTTGAAAATAAAAATCAGATTCGCGAGTTTATGTCACAATTCTGCGAAGAAAAAAAAGTCAGAATTGAGAGATGTAAACTTGCAATTGCGAGAAATAAATTATGAATTCTGAATTGTGAGAGGAAACTTGCAATTCTGACTTTTTTTTTCCTCATAATTGTGAGAAATAACTTGCAATCTTGAGGGAAAAACAGACTGATATGTTCTGATATGATATATCACGCAATTCTGAGAAAAAAAGTGAGAATTGAGAGATGTAAACTTGCTATTGCGAGAAATAAAGTCAGTACTGCAAGATAAAAAAAGTCACAATTGTGACTTTTTCACAGTTTTGAGGGGGAGAAAAGACTGATATGTTCTCAAAATTGCGAGTTTATATATCAAAATTCTGACTTAACTTTGTCTTGTAAGTTTGTCTTGTAATTCTGACTTCATAACTCACAATTGCATTTAGATCTCGCAATTCGTAGAAAAAGTCAGAACTGAGAGATGTCAACTATTGGGACTTTTTTCTCGCAATTCTGAGGGAAACAAATTTCTAAGAAACTTACAATTTTTAGGGGAAAAAAAGACTGATGTTCTCAGAATTGCGAGTTTCTGTCTTGCAATTCTGACTTTACTCGCAATTGCGTTTATATCATGCAGTTCTGAGAAAAAAAATCAGATTTGCGTGTTTGTATTTTAAAAAAAATTACGAGATATAAACTCGCAAATCTGATTTTTGTTCTCAGAGTTGCATGATATAAACGCAAAAAAAAAAAAAAGTCAGAACTGAGAGATGTAAACTCGCAATTTGCAAAGAGTTATGAGATTAAAAAAATTGCAATTACCTTTTATTTATTTTTTTTAGTGGTGGAAACGGGCTTCCGTAGTCAACAATCTATTTAAAGATTAAAGAAGTTGAAGAACAGACAAGAACTGGCTCTTTATTTATTACTTTTTTTAACCTTATTAAAGTTTTACAGGGGCATTAAAAGAAAAATGAATCTATATATCATCCACACAAAAAAAAAAAACATTATTACTGAAACAATAAAATAAGGTAGAACTCTGCAGTTGTGGCTTCGTAATATATAGCCATATAGTCTTAATGAGAAAGGAAAAAAAACATGTTTCATGATATTGGTGGAGAAGAGGATCGGACTAGGTTGGATAATAAAACATGTTTCTTAAGATATTGCTTAAAGAGATCCCAAGCCTGGTTATTTTTTTCACCTTTTCTAAACAGAAGTTCTGTCATCGTTTTCTCACCCTCATGTCATTCCAAACCTTTATGACTTTTAATAACAGTTGTGCTTGATTGTCTCTCCTCTGCAGGTATCAGACACTTTACCAGATTGGTGTGTTTGCTTCCCGCACGTCTCTCGTCTGTTTTAAAATCAGGAAAATTTTCATTATGTCTCTCTTACAGGTGAGATCTAGAGCTGAAGCACAAGACAGTACATAAACTAATACATGCATATAAAACAGTAAATTTAACACAAAAGTAAATAACTCTTCATGACACGGGTTACTCTTTCTGTCTCAGTGTTTGAATGCTGTTCTGTTGGGTTTCGCTGTATACTACCAGTTCTTGCCAAACCCATGGGTGGTTTTTATTATTGTCCTCTATGAGGGTCTGTTGGGAGGAGCAGCCTATGTAAATACCTTCTTTTTCATCCGCGAGGAGGTATGTAATCATCCAAGCCATTTGTTTATTTGATTTAGATCAACATGTATCAGTCAGTGGTCTCTAATGCATTCTCTTATGCTGTGTTTCTGGACAGACCGCTAAGCGTGAACGAGAGTTTGCCATGGCAGCAGCAAGTGTAGGAGACAGTCTGGGAATCGCTCTTTCTGCAGCTGCCGCCTTCCCCGTTCACCATTATTTCTGCTCTTTATGAGCAACAAAATTGTGTTTGTGCAAGATTTTATATGGTGACCTTAATTTATGGTTTTAAAATGTCTAATACATTTAATTCGGACTAATATGTGTTCTGATTTAAATGAATAATGGTTTGATGCTAACACCCTACTCTAAAAATGTTTACTGACCCAAATGAACACAAATCAAGAACAAATTATTGGATAGATCATGCTTAATTGGACATTTTTATCCTCTTTGTAACTCCTGGAAGTTTAATGCGTCCTGAAATGATTCTCTTTCAATATTAAAATATCTTTAAGATTCTTGTGTGTGTCTTTCATTACCCCTACTGAAAAATTACTAACTAGTCCCTGAAATGTTTCTACTTCCATTTACAAAGCTGTTTCATTTCTCCTTTTGTGGCTAATGATGACAGATGCAGGCCAAGGTCCAGGTTTAGCAGTTGAACCTATTTAGCAAACAGACTTGACAAGTGTGTTGCTTTCTTAAGATTCATTGCTTTCATTTCCCATTCCCTGCCAGTTTCACATGAGTATGTGTTATTTACGTTATTTAAATTCTCCAGAACCTTCTCAGTATGGGTAAGGAAGCAGAGGGTGTAAACTCTTTTAATTTAACTTTTCAACTCTAACTCAACAGTTGAATAAATGCAATTGTATAATATACGTTAATCAGGCACTAGATGGTAGCAGAGTTGCGGTTCTGTCTTTAAAAAGTAGGAATGAGTGAGATGAAGTGCAGTGTCCTGTAGCCAGACGTTCACACTAGACTGACAGCAGAAGACGGTCCGTGGACGTGAGACTAACCGTGATGGACGTCTGTGATCGAGGTGTTGGTGTCTGGCTCACTCATTCAGATCATGTGTCACGTTCTCACCTTTGATTCATTGCATGTATAGAATGACTACGTTTTCTTACTAGGAATAAATAAAAAAGTAACCTCATTAAGATAAACAAACAAATAATAGGGAGTGAAATAACAGCCAACTTAAGTGACTATGTTTTCGACAACACATCTAAGAATATTTTCAATCGTTTTACTGTAAAGTACATTTTTTTTATTATTATTATTATTTTTGTCGTGCTTTAAAGTACACTTATTTTTATGTTTAAAATGTAAACTGAACTTGAATGTATTTTTCAACCAATGCGTTATATGATAATACATTTAAAGTAAATATATTTCAAATGTTCTAAATTAATACTTCATCAGTAATAATGTGTAATTACAAATACATAAGAAATTTCATTAGGCACTAAATTTTAAGCAGATTTCAAAGACAATAGAAGTAACTATGATATTATACAAATATATTCTTAAGGGGAGACAATGCAAGCAAAAACACTGTTTTTTTCATGCACCTGTCAAGTTTGAGATTTTGGGCTTTTTGGTTCAGACTAGTGGAAAGAAAACACCCAAAAGACACTGTTAAGTGTTTCTTTTATAGCACTTTATCTATTTGTGTCAATGATTTCTCAAAATTAGTTTTTTTTTTCTCCTACACTGAGCCATAAATCTCCACTTCAGTGGCACTTACACACACCAAACTTTATGTTTTTATTCCTGTCTATATGAAGGTTTTTACAGAGGGATTTGTTTATATATAATTTGCTTCATTATTTACATTTTCTCAAAAATTGTGAAAATAAGTATTTTCTGAATTATCCCTGCTGAAAAAAAAAACAGCTAAAAACTGGTTGGCTGGTTTTAGCTGGTCAGCAGGCTGGTTTTAGAGGGGTTCTGGCCACTTCCAGGCTGGTCTTAGCTGGTCAGGCTGGGAGACCAGCTAAAACCAGCTACTTCCATCTTAAACCAGCTAAAACCAGTCAACCAACCTAGGGTTTTTTGTGACAAAAATTAGATACCCAAAATCTCATCTGTAAAAACATTTTGTACTAGAAATGTATGCAAATTAGCGTATATTTCATTACATAATGTACAACAACATTTTATAAAACTTGTAATACAAAAATGTTTGCAATTATCAATGTAATCAATCAACTGAGTAAGTACGGAGATAACTATTAGTTAGTTTTTACCCCATTCACATGTTCTCGCCTTAAGTCAAAAACGCATTCTAAACTTCAGCTAACTGCATTTAATATAGACAAAGCTTAATACATTTTCATTAAATTCCAAGTAGCGTGTCCAGAAACACTGCATTTAACTAAATACTTTTAAAGCATTATTTCTGTAACAAGTACTCTTTTCAGAAGTATGCTAAAGGGTCCGTGGTTCCTCATTCGTTCCATTTATTATTCATTATTTTTAAAAAACAGACTAACAACTTGTTGTAATCAAAGGGGGGACTTTTATTTTGAAAAGCTGTGCGTCTGGCGGCCATCTTGGGTATTTTTCCGAGAGTGGCAAAGTTCACATTGTTGCAAGTGATACAGTAAACCACGCGAGGGGATCGATTAAAAGATCAAACTGGTGAGATTTTACAATATTTTAGTTTGCGAAATGAAACCCACCAAATAAATTATCTTACGTTGATATGAATGTAGCTGTATCTATATTTCCCATTTGTAATGGCATAAATGGTCCAGTTAGCTTAGCGGCAATACATATGTAATGGGTGAACTTTTTAGCGTAATATTTGTGTTTATGCATACATTTGGCCATTCACGTAACAGTTTACCCACAGTGATGTTTTCTGTGGGTCCTCGTTGTGCTGTGGATTCCGAGCACTGTTTTGTCATGACAGACTGGTTAAGTTCACTAGTCACGAATCGTGATTCACGATCGCGCAGACTCAGAAGTCACTTTATTGCTGTTGTAGTTATGTGTCAGCAGTTAGTCATCCATGTGCACATTTCTCATCGAGTCTTGGTTGGTTTGGTCGTGTGTGTAAACATGCCATCTTCCGTTTGTTCTTGCAGGAAGTGTCTGGTGTTAAACTAACTGTGCCTGTGGTCCTGTTGATAGGAAGGGCTCAGCAGTGCCTGGGTGCCCAGGGAGCCACTGCCTGAGTCCCTAGAGGTAGACGCCAAACCACAGGACATGAGTGCCGCCAAAGGAGGCCTGGTCATCTTCACGGCCAACTCCAACCCCTCCAGCAGAGAGCTGGGGAGGAGGATAGCCGAGTAAGTTGCCACTGGAGGTCCACTATAACATGCCAGTTATATTGGCTAGTTAGGAAACAGTGGAAAGACATTCGTTCTTCAGCTGAGCAAATCTGAGCTAGAACAACTGTATTCTTTTGAGTGCTAGGTAACAACAAATCAAGTAAGTGCAAGTACACTACTATTCAAATTATGAAGGGTTTAACAGACTTTACGCTTTCTTGTCATGTAAATCGTCGCGTTTTTAACCCTGACATGACAGAAAAACTAAATAAAATTAAAGTGAGATTATTTTATGTTTTCATTATTTTTAAAAAGAAAAACCTCAATGGCAACAAAATAATTTAAATAATATAAATACTCATTAACATAGCTGGGCTTCTTTATATAAATTACATTTTTTATTTTTGTCTTGATTTTGTGGTGAAATATGATTTGGGGCAACTTACATCCTGTTTAAGCCTTTATGTTGCATCACATTCCCTTGAACTTTTGTTCTTGCGCAGGCGGTTGGGTGTGGAGCTTGGAAAGGTGCAGGTCTATCAAGAAGCTAACAGAGGTGAAGGCCTGTTTTTATCTCAACTTTCTGTTAAATATCTGCATATCTTCACTAGCGATGGCTGTGGCCGCTGTTGTAGTGGTTGTTCATTCTTTGCATGCCATGCTGGAGAGAGTAGACAAAACAGATCAGGGATCTGAGCTACTGTTGACTAATTAAACTGACAGTCTTTGCTTTGGGTCATGCATGCATGTTCTGAAATCGAGATACGCTCGCACTCCCACATGCAGACACTGTGATGAAATTTTCCCAGCATTCCCTGCACTGTTAAGTCTGTTTGCAAACTTTAACGGTCAGTCTGGTTTGTAAAGTTAAATGTTTATTCTAGACCAAAGAAAAAATGAAAGTAACATATCTTTCCCCACAGAAACACGGGTCCAAATCGAAGAGTCTGTGCGCGGCAAAGATGTTTTCATCATCCAAACCGTGTCCAAGTAAGAAGCCCTGAAGTGATACTCTATCTAAAAATGAAAATTCTTTCATCATTTACTCACCCTCATGCAATCCCAGATATAGACGGCTGTTCAAAAGTTTTTGAACAGTAAGATTTTTAATGTTTCTAAACAAGTTTCTTATGCTCATCACGGGTATGTTTATTTGATAAAAAAAATATACATTAAAATCTAATTTATTCCTGTGATCAAAGCTGAATTTTCAGCATCATTGCTCCAGTCTTTAGTGTCACATGATCCTTCAGAAATCATTCTAATATGCTGATTTATTATCAGTGTTGGAAACAGTTGTGCTGCTTTATTCCAGGATAGTTAAAAAGAACAGAATTTACTTAAAATAGAAATCTGTTCTAACAATATAAACTGCCATTCAAAAGTTTGGGGTCAGTAAATTTTTATTCTTTCTTTTTATTCTTTATTCTTTCTATTCTCCAGTAGAGATGAGACAGGAAGTGAGTGAATGATTTCTGAAGGATCATGTGACACTGAAGACTGGAGTAATGATGCTGAAAATGCAGCTTTGCATCACAAGAGTAAATTATATGTTAAAAGTATAATAAAATAGAAACCATTATTTTATATTGTAATAGCATTTTGCAATATAATGTTTTTTTGGATCAAATAAATGCAGTCTTGATAAGAGACTTCTTTAAAAAAACATTAGAAGTCTTACAGATCGCAAACTTTTGAACAGCAGTGTATATGACGTTCTTTTTTTCTCAAAAAAGAAAAATTAACAGTGTTAACTGTTACACAACAACAGTGTAATTTAGATTTATGTTCATTGCAGAATTTAGCTCATTGTAATAACAGTATTCTGTATTAAAAAAAAAAACATTTAGATATTTTACAAAAAAAATGTAACACATTCTAAATAAAATCGACTATTTTTGACTGATAGTGGAACCATAATCAACATTTGCTTGTTTAATTTTATTTCTTTTTTACTTCTAGAGACTTGCTTTACTTTGACAGCTCAAACCCCTCACAGCTAATATGCTGAATTATGCAAATCATACATATTAACCCTTAGTTTGACATTAATACTGATGTTAAATACGCAAATCTCCATGTATGCAAATTAAGTTTCCTAAACCCCGGTCTCTAAAAATGTTCTTCCTTTCTGCAGGGATGTTAACACCACCATCATGGAGCTGCTCATTATGGTGTATGCCTGCAGGACGTCCTGTGCTCGAAACATCATTGGCGTCATTCCCTATTTCCCCTACAGCAAGCAGTGCAAAATGAGGAAGAGAGGCTCCATCGTTTCAAAACTGCTTGCCTCAATGATGTGTAAAGCAGGTAAATGAGTCCATCCGAGACTTAATCGTCCTTCCGTTTTTGTTTATAAGGATATTATAGTGCTCCAACTCATTTGCTTTGTCTGTTGGTTCTGTTCATTGTGAGCAGGTCTGACTCATCTCATTACTATGGATTTGCATCAAAAGGAAATCCAGGGTTTCTTCAACATTCCAGTGGACAACCTCCGGGCCTCACCATTCCTGCTGCAGTACATCCAGGAAGAAGTAGGTCCTTGCGTAACACTTGTGTAGATCTCATTTGCATGCATCTGGATTACTAGATACTGTAGTTGTTCTTTTTGTTTGTCTTCTCAAAGCCTTCAGCTTGAATTCACAAAGTGAAACAGTCCATGAATGTCAACAGTTACGTTTGCTCAAAAATAGAAAGCAGGAAAGAAACTGGATTTAACTGACGTTGATATTTTAAGTTTCTCCACTCAAGATTATGCGTTCATTTTTTATTCATGAACATTTTTTTCTCTTGTGCTGATGGAAGGTCATTTGCATTAGTTAGTAATGAGTTGTGACTGTATGTGAGTGAGTAAGATGTGTAAATGCCTACCTCTTCTTTACAAGGATAGTTCGCCCAAAAATGAAAATTCTGTCATTAATTCCTCACCCTCATGTCGTTCCAAACACGTAAGACCTTCGTTCATCTTCAGAACGCAGATTAAGATATTTTTGATGAAATCCAAGAACTTTCTGGATTCCTAGAAAGTCAGTAAGGACGTTGATAAAATAGTCCATGTGACATCACTGGTTCAACCGTAATGTTGTGAAGCTACGAGAATACTTTTTGTGCACAAAGAAAACAAAAATGATGACAGATTGACAGATCTCTTTAATATTTTTGATAATGGGTGTTTTTTTTCTGCGTACAGATTCCTGACTACAGAAATGCTGTAATTGTGGCCAAATCTCCAGCATCAGCCAAAAGGTGAAGTCATATCTTACTTTTGCATGTCATGTCTGTAGTTTAGCTATGTTTACTAAAACAAAAGTAGTAAAAGATCCACAGACCTAAGGAATAGATACTTGCAGGAATGATGGACTAGTGGGAATATACATACCTTTATATTAAGATATTAAAATACCTTTGCACATTTACCTGCTGTAGGCACCAGTGAATTATCCTTTCCCACCAAATCCCTCACTGAAATCTCATTGGCACAACTGCATAAGTTGGGTGGCGCTGTGCAAACATGATTTTGAGATAGTGAGAGATGATGATGTGGTTTTTTTCTCAACGCTTCCAACTGTCAACATTTCAGTTCTTACTGGTATATTTGGTTCTTTTTGCGGTCATGCATCCCAAGGGATAAAATCATGCTTTAAGCTTGAAAGTAAATGAGAAACTTCATGAGAATTGCACTTATCTGATGGTTATTTGTATCCTTAAACTGTCAGAGTATGTTTTTTTGTACAGACGGCATGGTAGGCCGTTGTTTTGAATAAGTCCATAACACTATCCACCATATTTTTCCCATAAGAGTGGGTGCAGCCACTCTTTTTTTGTGTCTAGCTTCCGCTCTCTCCACTTCCAGCTATTTTTAGCTGCACAAAAAGCTCTTTTTGCTACTTGATATTGCAAATTGCTGTGTCTTACCATATTATTTTAATGTATTATCTTAATTATGAGCACACTGGTTTGTAGTGCAAACTGTTTTACTGTTTACTGCACTTCGATAGTCTTCTCGTTATTTTCTTATGGTGGATTATGAACCGGACGTCTAACACACGGGCGAAAACCGCATTGAAAAATAAGATGGATAAAACTGCAGCAGCTTTTATGTAGACATAGAGGTGTGTATGTGTTTGTTGCCTTGATGGTGGCAGTGTACTATTCAGATTATTGTACTTGCCAATGTAAACTGAGTGCAATATGAATATAAAGGTTTTTAAATATTCTCTTGGACAAAGGTTGGGCTTGGTACAGTTGAACCACTGATTATTTGGAAACTGCTCCTCCCTGTGTGATTGACAGGATTTAGTAATGTTTTCAGCAGAATGCAGAGCATCTTAAATGCCCTTTGACGGATGCTTTGACTAATGTTCTAGTTAGTGTTAGTCCTCTAATTTGTGCACCCAGATTAATTTGGGGTTGTGGATGACCTTGGTTTGTGCCAGAATAGTTTCACAGAGCAGTGGTGGACAGTAACAAAGTAGTTTTACTTTTTTTTTCATGTATCTGTACTTTACTGTAGTAGTTTTATTAAGTAAAAAAAGATAGTAAGATCGTATTTTTACTTCACTATATTTCATGAAACACATCGTCACATTGTTATAATATATCACGTGCTCCGAGACGCAGAAGCGGTGTCTGATTCATGAACAAACCGATTGTTTTCAACGAACCTGTTAAATCGGTTCACAAATCGCACCAAACGATTCATTCACGAATTGGAATGATCCGATTGCAGCTGTTGTCGATTCGACAACTCACTGATTCAAATGATCCGTTTAGAGCGAGTCTCCAGTGAACTGAATTCACAAGTAAGAACCCGGAGATCTTGTGAGCGCGTGAGCGCGTGCGCGATTGATGCTGCAAAAGTAGGTTACTAACGTTGATTTTTAGGATTAATTATTGTAACTGAATATCATAATGAGGTCAAAGTTGTCCGTTGTTTGTGAATTACATCTGCTGTAAAGGGTGATCCGTTTAAGCCCACTGAAATGCTAAATAAAATAACTCACGTTCATATTCCTCGCTGTCTTAACGTTAGCAGGTTTATTAAAATACTACGCTTTTAGCCCTATTGTGACGTCTGTTTTTATTAACAGTACAATTTTTTTTATTGTTTTGATCAACTATCTTATTCATAACCATACTGAAAGTAAGTAAATATTGTTAGCTGATGCTAACTGTCTAGCTAACAAGCTTGCTGGTGCTAAGTTGAGGTAGTCCAAATATTTTTTTAATTTAAGCTCCTAGATAGATTACATCTGAGGGAAAAAGAAAGGATGTGATGCTCAGAACATGGTAGCTACAGTAATTATCAGTGGGAAGTGATGCCTTCTGGGGGCATTTGGCCAGGGGTGTTTTTACACAACAGACAGGTTTGAGGAGCTTGAGCTAAAAAAGGCCAGGGGTGTTTTTACACCACAGACAGGTTTGAGGAGCTTGAGTTAAAAAAATTTTAAAATCTAATTGTATTTTCCTTAAAATCTTTTTGCTAACTTCAGGCCTTATTTTCATGTCATATACAACTGTGACATTTTCCAAAACAGCAAGCTTTAAAAGACTTTTTCTTACTGGTACTCAGGTACATCGCAGTCTAAGCTTCACTCTTGTAGACGTAGTCCATATCAACAACAAAAATATATCTTGATTCCATATAGTCAGTATTTTGGGCAAATCACAGGTATTTTGAGCAGTAGGATTATAAAAAATATGCTAATATACAATTTGTTTGTGCTTTCACAGGGCCCAGTCGTTCGCTGAAAGGTTGCGGTTGGGCATCGCTGTGATCCACGGTGAAGCCCAGGATGCTGAGTCTGACCTGGTGGATGGACGTCATTCCCCTCCCACTGTCAAAAATAGTGGCGCCATCCATCCAAGCCTAGAGATACCATGTAAGCATCTCACCTCAGAAAACTCACTCATTCTGTTTTATTGTTTGCCATCCTATTACCTATTGTCTTTTTTCTTGCACAGTGCTAATACCCAAAGAAAAACCCCCAATAACTGTGGTCGGAGATGTAGGAGGAAGAATTGCCATCATAGTGGTGAGTTCAAGATGATTTGAATGTCTTCAGGACAACGTTATTGTAGTATCACTGATGTAGTATTGTAGTTTTTGTTTACTTTGAATTAGAATTTAGTTTTTGTTCTATTTTCTTTTTTGGTTAAATTTTAGTAGTTCTTTTTTAATAGTTTGTTACATTTAAGTTTAGTTATTTTGGTACTTCAGCTTAAACTAAATGAAAATGAATGTTGGCAACTAGTTGCAATTAAAAAAAAAAATTGTCAAATGGTTTTTTTTTTGTGGTTTCTCTTGTTTAGGGTGCTATTTTAAATTTGTCCCTCTTCTAATCCTTTTTTTTTTTTTAAAGGATGACATCATTGACGATGTTGACAGTTTTCTAGCAGCGGCCGATACTCTGAAAGAGAGAGGTGCTTACAAGATCTTCGTCATGGCCACTCATGGAATCCTTTCCTCCGATGCCCCTCGGCTAATAGAGGAGTCCGCCATAGATGAGGTTAACACAGCAACATTTTAGTTTCAGCATTATTAAAGGATTGGTTCACTTCCAGAATAATTTACTCACCCCCATGTGATCCAAGACGTTCATGTCTGTCTGTCTTCAGTCACAAAGAAATTAAGGTTTTTGAGGAAAACATTCCAGGATTTTTCTCCATAAAGTGGACTTCGATGGGTGGAAGGTCCAAATTGCAGTTTCAGTGCAGTTTCAAAGAGCTCTAAATGATCTCAGCTGAGGAATAAGGGTCTTATCCAGCAAAAAACGATCAGTCGTTTTAACCAAAAATACTCGTCTAGCTCTGCAATGCGCAATGTAGTCATGTTGGAAAGGTCATGCACGGTTAGGCCCCGATCACACCGAACACGTTTTTTAGATCTAAAAATGCGAGGCGCACCACACTGCCTTTTTTTTGGTGATTTTTTTAAAAAAAAGAGCAGTGCGTTGTGGTTTTTTATGTTGCTAAGCATCTGTCAATCAGCAGTCCTGTCAGTCTAATCAAAGGATTATAGCACTAAAATCTTTCGTTTTTGCTGTTAAGTAAACTGTCATATTAGCAGAAACCTTTAAAAAAAAATACATCTCCGTGTAACCCGCGATAGACACCAAAAGTTTCTCCTCCATCACTGCAGTCTCCAGACTTTCTAAGCAACGGTAAACTTTCATCACCACAATGGAAGACCCACCTCTCCAATAATTCGATTGGACAATGGAAAAAAACGCGATGACGTTGGGCGCTTTTCTGCTCAGAGTTTTTTTTCAACTTCAGCTTCAACTTTGTAAACATTGAATCAGTTGCCTACTTCATGCGCAGTGACAGGAATAACAGCGTTCTAAATAAACGGCGTTACTAACGGCATCACTTTTTTTAGTAACAAGTAATCAAACGAATGCCGTTACCGTTACTGACGATAAAATGTGGCATTACTGTAATTTTCTTTGCGTTCTTCTTTTGAGGTAAATTCTGGCTTATTCCTCTCAGAGTGTCTTCTTCCAGAAACGAAAAGTAGCCGAAATGATCTTGATGAATGTTCACGTTTGTTTACGGAGGTGATGTGGGTGTTTACCTACATGTCCACGTGTTTCACGTGGACGTTTAAAATTTGAAAAGCGGAGCCGCTTGTAGGTGTGATTACATTAGAGATGAATCTGAAGAAAAACTGAAGCTTGCGTTGGTATCATACAGATTACTTCATCAGAGAATAGTTTTCAACGTGACTTACTTTGTTTAAAAAGTAGACATGTCTGTGAGGCACGTATTTGCAGAGATTCAGGTTGTTTTATTTACGTGTCGGTGAAGACCGTGACGGCCAAGAGCACACCCTATTTATTTTATTTATTTTACAAAAGCACGTTGTTCATTTGTTATTATAATGTTTTTTATGTCCACGGGTTGAAGCGATCCCTATAACGTGATATTTTGCCCTTGGAAAGTGTCTCACATTGTCCCAGAGCAACATTAAAATAGTGTAGATTAGTGTACAATATTTAGTTCATTTACCATATACAGTATTGGGGGCATCCAAGTTATTTGACATTTTGAAGTTTGGCTGGTACAAGACAAGCATTTGTGGTTAAGAAGTATATACATTTTTTATTGTTTTAAGAAAATTGCCAATCGTTTCGCTAGATAAGACCCTTATTTCTCATCTGGGATCGTGTAGAGCCCTTTGAAGCTGCATTGAAACTGAAATTTGGACCTTAAACCCGCTGGCTCCCATTGAAGTCCACTATATGTAGAAAAATGCTGGAATGTTTTCCTCAAAAACCTTTATTTCTTTGCGACTAAAAGAAACACATGGGATTCAGTAGATTACCAGGAATTTTTTTATTCTGTTAGTGAACTTCTTTACGAATGACAAGTGTGTTGTCATAAGTACTGATTTTGTGATGTCTTTCTGTACAGGTCGTTGTTACCAACACCATTCCACACGAGATCCAAAAACTCCAGTGTCCCAAGATCAAGACAGTGGATATCAGCATGATCCTGTCAGAAGCCATTCGCCGCATCCACAATGGAGAATCCATGTCTTACCTGTTCCGTAATATTGGCATGGATGACTAACTCATATACACTCGTGTACACTCAGTCATAACGTGCAAAAAGGTCAAGACATTTTCTGTCCCTATTGCCTGTATCATTTCCAGTTTTTCTTTTTGTTGCTCATCATAACTGTTTCTCCTTGTTGTACATGTAATATTTTGAAAAAAAAAAAAAAAAATAATAATAATAATAGTGCGCTCAAAGAACCAGGATGTTCTGCAGTGCGTGAGTTCAGTGCCCTAATATGCTGTTGTGAAACGTTCAGAGGATTAAAGAGCAGGAATACTCCACCTCTTGACTAGAAATATTGGCACTTTTATTTAAGATTTGAAGTACCTTATTTAAAAGAAGGACCACTGGATGTTAAAATGATGTCTTCAGTTTTTTAAATTCTCAGATCTGCTCAGTGTTTTGTTTTTAAGATTTAAAGAATGAACAGCTCCACTGTGTGGCCAACAATTACAAAATGTTACCATAAATGAAAGCTATGCTGTGACATATCAGTGTCAGTGCCTCATGACTTTGTGTAATTATTGTGCCACTAGTTGTTTCTGTGTATCTGTGTGGTAGTGCTGATGTTAAAATCAAGAATTATTTAATTCAAGGTACATTCTTAGACTTCAATATAGCGCTTAAGATCTCCAGCTTAATGTGCTCGATTGAATGTTTTTCCTGCTAGATTCTTGTACTAACACTTCAACATGAGAGCTTATATTTGTTTTTGCCAACAACGGGACTATGAAAGCATCTCTGCCTCATAAATGTGGTCATAGTGGCCAGAGTTTTTAAATATCTTGCCTCTGAGAACTTCTCTTTTTGAATGAAATGCAGGGTTTTTGTTATGTAACTAATATTTCAGGCTTTTGTATTTATTCTCAGCACTTGATGACAATGAATAAACAACTTGAAGACTATCTGATGTCATATGTGTACATTGTTTAATTAACGATCCACCCTTTTCTCAGGACGTTTAGATTGACAACCAGGTTGTTCAGACTAGATTTTCCAGTTTGTTGTACCATGCTAATCTATTGTAGACTTAAAGCACGTTTAGTTCATTGGCTTGGGATCTTTGTATTATTGGTTGAGCTGTTTTCTTCAAAGTTAACCAAAATGATTAGCCAACAGAGGGCAGTCAACACTTCACAGAACCCCCTCTCCAAACACCTCTACTTTAACGCCGTACGTTTTTCATGCCTAAAGGACTGAAGCGACCCCAATAACGTGACATGCCCAGGCGAACCTCGCCCAAAACGTGTATTTTACCCAAGTGGCAACCTCCCGGTTTCCCTCTTCAAGCCAACAAGGAATTGACTAAAACTGCAATTCATCGACTGGCCGCTAGAGACTGGCTGCAAAAGGGAGTCAATCCCATAGACTCCCTATGTTAAAATGCCCAACTTCACAGC
>JAHKKF010492308.1:0-20176 GCA_019740295.1 Labeo calbasu
TATATAAATGTTTAAATGATTCAAATATTCTCATAAGTACTAAGAATATCTGGATAAACGTCATTGGTTGTGCATTCTTAAAAAAAAAAAATTATGATAGCATTTCCAAAAATGTTACCATTAGAAACACCCTAATGGCATAACATTAATGTCAAAAGGCTATTCTTTTAAATAATGAACATTTAATAAAATACTGTGAAAATGCGTCGTCATAGCCTAAAAAAGGGGTCCATTTCACCAGCTGTGCGTTACATTTTTTTTGACTTACTAAAAAAACTATGCCACTTCTTTTTCTTGTTTTCTCTGTTTCAGTGATATCTGACATATTTCCTGTAGAAACCAAGAAGTAGAAGTGCACGGTTAGGCCGTAACTACACTATCTGTCTTGAAGTATCAACCAGTTCAAATTTCGTAGTTCACATTCAAAAATAGCTGTTTATTCTACTAGAATGTTAAATATTTTGCAGTGCGATTTTTATTCATAGAAGTGTCTGAATTTTTTTTTCACAGCTCGGGATGATAGTGAAGACCTTGTGACTATTTTACATTTTGCGCTGCTACATTGTCCGCAGGTCATGACATCATTTTACACAGCTTTTAAAGACCAGGCTTAAAAAAAACTGATAACATAGGAAAATATGGCATGATATTTCCAATCATATACCTCTAAACTGCAACTAAGATAAATGCTAGACAGATAGCTCTCTCCAGTTATTTATAGACATTCTTGGCAGAAATGTACTAGATGTGATTATGATTTTAATAGATATTTAAGTCTCTTAAAAAACACATGATTTTCAGGCATTTGTTGTCTGCAAAGCTTTTTCGTTTAACCATAATCACCTAATATATTTACATTACATAGTATGGTTTAAAACAATGCAATATAAACTGAACACCTTCAAATACCTGTATTTATAAGTATTTATATAGTGCATTGAAACAGTAGTGTGGGTAGGAACTATTTACGCGTCGGGCAGAGCGGTCAGTCGGATATATTTCTGTGCAGCACTCGCTGCTGTTGTGATTATTGCTGGCGCTTGTCAATTTTGAGATTATGAAAGTGGAACAAAATGGATTTGTGTCCAACTGTTTATCTGACATAACACCACTACAGATCAGCTATGACCATACAGATAGACCGTTTTCTATGAATCTTTAATGTGTCTGGGTATCTGCAGTTGTCGTCTCACATAGACGGATATAAAGTTTTCTGTATATGACAGTTTTTTTACTGTAATAGGTCGCAATGGATCGAGCTTTAAACTCTGACCCTGTCAATACAGCCGACAGTGAAGGTGGGATGTTTGTTGACTTTTTAATGACAGTATTTTGTGATTTATACGAACAGTTTTATATTGAGACGTGTTTATTTATGTGTCTCCAGGTCGTCAACGCTGTAGGAACTGGATTGGTTTTTGGTGAGTGAATCTTCTGGTAACTTTTCTTTAAGTAAGTGATTCAAGATATGTAAAGTAATCCTCATTATCTCTATGCAGGTTACTGGGACTTTGCAATAACTTTGCATATGTGGTAATGCTGAGTGCAGCACATGACATCTTACAAAAACAGGAATCTCAAAACTCAACGATACCTGTAAGATACTTTTGAGCTATGATTAGATTGCTATAAATGTTTCATTCTCCAAATCTGCAATGTGTTGTTCAACGTTGTACTAAAGTGAATGTACTTACATTACAAATGTCTATTACAAATATATTTAGTACAGGTTTTAATAGAAATTTAGTTTACCATAAATGATTTTAGTGCTTTTAACAGTACATGTTTTAACCGAATTTCAAAGATGACAGAGGGCTTGCACTTACAGTACGTCACGATTTGGTCAGTTACCTGGATGTGCAGCCATATTGGCAATACTTGGATGTAAACAACAGCATAGATTGGACGATTAATGTACTACTGAATACATTGTTCGGCTAATTTATGCTATTCCACTGAAAAAAATAGTGTCAGAAAATCTGTCATATAATCTTAAACTAAAATACATTTTAATTTCATTCAATTCTGAAAACATTACATTCAGTTTGAACTAAAGTATATATTTTAAAAGTATGCTAAAGTAAACTTCTTTTGTGCAAAAATGGACTCTTCAGTGTTTCTTGTTTTTTGTTTTGTTCATCCACTAGACTCCAGCTCCAAATAGGACTAACCTAGAGATCAGGAACCACAACAGCAGCCGCTATGACTGCAATCCTGTGTCCACTGCAGTAAGTCTGTCTGTCTTCACTGTCTTTCCTTTTTTTCTTTTTTGTTTCACCTGTACAAGTTTAAATATTTGTTCAGGGAGTGACACCTTGTTTTCTTTCTGTTTCTAGGCTGTTCTGTTGGCTGATATCTTACCCACCCTGATAATCAAATTCACAGCACCTTTCTATATACACAAAGTGCCTTATGGGTAAAGTTGGCAAGCACTTTTAGTTTTAGTTTTAGTTGCTTAGATGCTGAAATTATGCAATGATGTGATAAGATTGGATTGGCAGCTCTGAATAGTTTGAGAAATCAATGTCAAACGAACAATGTTAACAAAGTTAAAGGGATGAAGTTTGATTTTTGTTTATAGCCCTGTACCCTATTTTTTCTGTTCTTTAGAACACAAAAGAAGAACTATCCCTTTATTATTAATTAATGTGTTCATACTTTTTACTTTTATCATGAACAGATTCCGTGTTTTGGTGTGTTTCGTTACGGCAGTAATCAGCTTCCTGATGGTGTCGTTCTCCACAACAATATTTATGAGCATATTTGGTAATGAGCATTTTTGTGTGTTCCTCTTCTGAGCTGGATTAATGAGATTTAATGAAAGTAATCTTTGAATTTTTTCACAGGTGTCGTCTTTGCCAGTATTAGTTCAGGATTGGGGGAGCTTTCCTTTCTCGCCCTCTCTGTGTTTTTTCGCAGGTAAAACCTCATAGAAACCCATTTATTCAAGTGTGTTCGGAATAGGATATTATTGTACCTGTACAGTAATCTTTGATTGTGAAAAAATAAGTGAAAGATGTCATTATCTGCATGTTCAGGTATTGTTTGTGCTAATTACAGCTGTTATTTTGCATTTATGACCAAAAAACACACACACAAACAAACTTTAGTCTGACTGAATAAGGAAATATAAGAATGATTCAGATGTTATGCTGGAAATAGGTTTAATTTGGTGTCTTGCATTATGGGATGCAATGTTTTTCTAGTGTGCTTTGCTGAATACTTACATTTTGTGAAATTTAAATATGTTATGCATGCAGAAAATTTATTTGCATACTGGTAACATTATGCACTACCACTCCAAAGTCAGTAATATTCTTTTTTTAAATGTTTTTTAATGTTTTTATTCTGCAGGGATGCATTAAATTGATCAAAATGTCAGTAAAGACTTTATAATTACAAAACATTTCTATTTTAAACATGCCGTTCGATTCACCTTCGATTCACCAAAAAATCTTGAAAAAAATCCACAAAAGTATTAAGCAGCGCAACCATTTTCAACATCATAAAAAATGTTTCTTGAGCAGCAAATCAGCATATTAGAATTTCTAAAAAATCATATGACAATAAAGACTGTAAAATGACGGCTGAAGTAATGTAATAACAGCTTTACCATCACAGGAATAAATTCTATTTTAGGATTAATTCAAACAGAATTTATAATAATAATAAAACTGTAATAATCAAAATGCAAATTATGAGAATAAGAGACTTTTTCAAAAACATTTAAAAAGCCCCAGTCGCTGATCTCTCTCTTTTTACTTGCTATTTATTAATACTTTGCATCTGTGTTTCTGTCTCTTTAAGGGATGTGTTAAGTGGCTGGGGGTCCGGCACGGGAGCAGCAGGAGTAGCTGGAGCTTTTCTCTACTCTGCATTTACACAGGCTGGTCTGACCCCTCAGGTTACGTTATGGATCATGCTGGTTGTGCCTGTTATTTTGGCTGTTAGGTCAGCAGAACTTCCTCAGCTCTCTGCGTTGTATCTGTTAACCCTATTCACTGCATAAACATACCTTTTTCTCTTATGATTTCTTTCAGCTACTTCTTTCTCCTGGTGTTCCCGTCATCGTTTCCACAGTGGAGTCGCCACGAGGATGGTCACAGTCCTTCCACAGTGGTGAACTCTCAAGTGAGACGTCCTTTAATTGAGGAAGAGGCCGATGCAGATGAGAACTCGGAGACAACTCAGGAAGAACGAGGTGTGTACAGTTAGGAACTCGTTGCTTGTATCGTTGCAGCGTTTCATGCTAATGATGATGTGTATGATAATCCATTCAGATAAATGTAGTGGCCATGCTTTCTTCCTTCTGACAGACGACAAGAACATCAGACCCCTGACCTTCACTGACCAAATATACATCATTAAGGTTAGTCCTGTTTTGTGCTTCTATTTGGTTCTCAGTTTGGCATTTCTTGTTTGTTTAAATGACATTTCATCTGCTTTGGACAATAATGTAACTTAAAGATGCACTAAGTATTTTTGCTTGATTTTAATTTTTTTTTTTGTTTAGATATTACTTATTTATTCACAGACCTGGGGTGTTTATTGGGTTGAATGCCCAGCATTGTTGTTTATTAATGATGTTATTTTAGCATTAAATCCCTACTGGCAGACATTTACTGAGACAGTTACTGAGATAAAATGTATAATATTCAGTTAGTCATGTGATCTCAGTTTCCTCATTAACAATAAAATACATTATTGTTTTTTTTTGTACCTTGTTGTGCTGCAGTCAGAAAATGCACTTCCTCTTTGAGTCTATAGTCTATTTTAGTGTGTTCCTACACATGTGATCTCTTTCAGGGCCTGCTGAAGTTTATTGTCCCTCTTGGTGTGGTTTACTTTGCTGAGTATTTTATTAACCAGGGACTGGTGAGTGTTTCTGCCGCAGTCTTAGTTAGAAGTCATAAAGAGCAAGGCAGCAGGAGTACAATCTGTGATCACTAAATATCAATGTCTATCCATCCATCTATCTCTCTAATATTAGTTGGAGCTCCTCTACTTTCCTGACTCCCATCTCTCACATGCAGAACAGTATCGCTGGTAAGACACATCACATATGACTTTATTTCATGAGTTTGAATGACACCACTGAATAAAGAAATTAAAAAGGTTATTGTGACTTTTTATATCACAATTCTTATTGCGACTTTCTATCTCACTTTTTTTTTCAAAATTGTGTGATACTAACTCACAATTGCGAAAAATAAAGTCAGAATTGCGAGATAAAAACTTGAGAAAATAATTGTGAGAAATAAACTCGCTATTTTGAGGGGGTAAAAAGACTAATATGTTCTCAAAATTGTGAATATATCTCACAATTCTGACTTAACTGTATATAATAAGTTTATATCATGCAATCTTGAAAATAAAAATCAGATTCGCGAGTTTATGTCACAATTCTGCGAAGAAAAAAAAGTCAGAATTGAGAGATGTAAACTTGCAATTGCGAGAAATAAATTATGAATTCTGAATTGTGAGAGGAAACTTGCAATTCTGACTTTTTTTTTCCTCATAATTGTGAGAAATAACTTGCAATCTTGAGGGAAAAACAGACTGATATGTTCTGATATGATATATCACGCAATTCTGAGAAAAAAAGTGAGAATTGAGAGATGTAAACTTGCTATTGCGAGAAATAAAGTCAGTACTGCAAGATAAAAAAAGTCACAATTGTGACTTTTTCACAGTTTTGAGGGGGAGAAAAGACTGATATGTTCTCAAAATTGCGAGTTTATATATCAAAATTCTGACTTAACTTTGTCTTGTAAGTTTGTCTTGTAATTCTGACTTCATAACTCACAATTGCATTTAGATCTCGCAATTCGTAGAAAAAGTCAGAACTGAGAGATGTCAACTATTGGGACTTTTTTCTCGCAATTCTGAGGGAAACAAATTTCTAAGAAACTTACAATTTTTAGGGGAAAAAAAGACTGATGTTCTCAGAATTGCGAGTTTCTGTCTTGCAATTCTGACTTTACTCGCAATTGCGTTTATATCATGCAGTTCTGAGAAAAAAAATCAGATTTGCGTGTTTGTATTTTAAAAAAAATTACGAGATATAAACTCGCAAATCTGATTTTTGTTCTCAGAGTTGCATGATATAAACGCAAAAAAAAAAAAAAGTCAGAACTGAGAGATGTAAACTCGCAATTTGCAAAGAGTTATGAGATTAAAAAAATTGCAATTACCTTTTATTTATTTTTTTTAGTGGTGGAAACGGGCTTCCGTAGTCAACAATCTATTTAAAGATTAAAGAAGTTGAAGAACAGACAAGAACTGGCTCTTTATTTATTACTTTTTTTAACCTTATTAAAGTTTTACAGGGGCATTAAAAGAAAAATGAATCTATATATCATCCACACAAAAAAAAAAAACATTATTACTGAAACAATAAAATAAGGTAGAACTCTGCAGTTGTGGCTTCGTAATATATAGCCATATAGTCTTAATGAGAAAGGAAAAAAAACATGTTTCATGATATTGGTGGAGAAGAGGATCGGACTAGGTTGGATAATAAAACATGTTTCTTAAGATATTGCTTAAAGAGATCCCAAGCCTGGTTATTTTTTTCACCTTTTCTAAACAGAAGTTCTGTCATCGTTTTCTCACCCTCATGTCATTCCAAACCTTTATGACTTTTAATAACAGTTGTGCTTGATTGTCTCTCCTCTGCAGGTATCAGACACTTTACCAGATTGGTGTGTTTGCTTCCCGCACGTCTCTCGTCTGTTTTAAAATCAGGAAAATTTTCATTATGTCTCTCTTACAGGTGAGATCTAGAGCTGAAGCACAAGACAGTACATAAACTAATACATGCATATAAAACAGTAAATTTAACACAAAAGTAAATAACTCTTCATGACACGGGTTACTCTTTCTGTCTCAGTGTTTGAATGCTGTTCTGTTGGGTTTCGCTGTATACTACCAGTTCTTGCCAAACCCATGGGTGGTTTTTATTATTGTCCTCTATGAGGGTCTGTTGGGAGGAGCAGCCTATGTAAATACCTTCTTTTTCATCCGCGAGGAGGTATGTAATCATCCAAGCCATTTGTTTATTTGATTTAGATCAACATGTATCAGTCAGTGGTCTCTAATGCATTCTCTTATGCTGTGTTTCTGGACAGACCGCTAAGCGTGAACGAGAGTTTGCCATGGCAGCAGCAAGTGTAGGAGACAGTCTGGGAATCGCTCTTTCTGCAGCTGCCGCCTTCCCCGTTCACCATTATTTCTGCTCTTTATGAGCAACAAAATTGTGTTTGTGCAAGATTTTATATGGTGACCTTAATTTATGGTTTTAAAATGTCTAATACATTTAATTCGGACTAATATGTGTTCTGATTTAAATGAATAATGGTTTGATGCTAACACCCTACTCTAAAAATGTTTACTGACCCAAATGAACACAAATCAAGAACAAATTATTGGATAGATCATGCTTAATTGGACATTTTTATCCTCTTTGTAACTCCTGGAAGTTTAATGCGTCCTGAAATGATTCTCTTTCAATATTAAAATATCTTTAAGATTCTTGTGTGTGTCTTTCATTACCCCTACTGAAAAATTACTAACTAGTCCCTGAAATGTTTCTACTTCCATTTACAAAGCTGTTTCATTTCTCCTTTTGTGGCTAATGATGACAGATGCAGGCCAAGGTCCAGGTTTAGCAGTTGAACCTATTTAGCAAACAGACTTGACAAGTGTGTTGCTTTCTTAAGATTCATTGCTTTCATTTCCCATTCCCTGCCAGTTTCACATGAGTATGTGTTATTTACGTTATTTAAATTCTCCAGAACCTTCTCAGTATGGGTAAGGAAGCAGAGGGTGTAAACTCTTTTAATTTAACTTTTCAACTCTAACTCAACAGTTGAATAAATGCAATTGTATAATATACGTTAATCAGGCACTAGATGGTAGCAGAGTTGCGGTTCTGTCTTTAAAAAGTAGGAATGAGTGAGATGAAGTGCAGTGTCCTGTAGCCAGACGTTCACACTAGACTGACAGCAGAAGACGGTCCGTGGACGTGAGACTAACCGTGATGGACGTCTGTGATCGAGGTGTTGGTGTCTGGCTCACTCATTCAGATCATGTGTCACGTTCTCACCTTTGATTCATTGCATGTATAGAATGACTACGTTTTCTTACTAGGAATAAATAAAAAAGTAACCTCATTAAGATAAACAAACAAATAATAGGGAGTGAAATAACAGCCAACTTAAGTGACTATGTTTTCGACAACACATCTAAGAATATTTTCAATCGTTTTACTGTAAAGTACATTTTTTTTATTATTATTATTATTTTTGTCGTGCTTTAAAGTACACTTATTTTTATGTTTAAAATGTAAACTGAACTTGAATGTATTTTTCAACCAATGCGTTATATGATAATACATTTAAAGTAAATATATTTCAAATGTTCTAAATTAATACTTCATCAGTAATAATGTGTAATTACAAATACATAAGAAATTTCATTAGGCACTAAATTTTAAGCAGATTTCAAAGACAATAGAAGTAACTATGATATTATACAAATATATTCTTAAGGGGAGACAATGCAAGCAAAAACACTGTTTTTTTCATGCACCTGTCAAGTTTGAGATTTTGGGCTTTTTGGTTCAGACTAGTGGAAAGAAAACACCCAAAAGACACTGTTAAGTGTTTCTTTTATAGCACTTTATCTATTTGTGTCAATGATTTCTCAAAATTAGTTTTTTTTTTCTCCTACACTGAGCCATAAATCTCCACTTCAGTGGCACTTACACACACCAAACTTTATGTTTTTATTCCTGTCTATATGAAGGTTTTTACAGAGGGATTTGTTTATATATAATTTGCTTCATTATTTACATTTTCTCAAAAATTGTGAAAATAAGTATTTTCTGAATTATCCCTGCTGAAAAAAAAAACAGCTAAAAACTGGTTGGCTGGTTTTAGCTGGTCAGCAGGCTGGTTTTAGAGGGGTTCTGGCCACTTCCAGGCTGGTCTTAGCTGGTCAGGCTGGGAGACCAGCTAAAACCAGCTACTTCCATCTTAAACCAGCTAAAACCAGTCAACCAACCTAGGGTTTTTTGTGACAAAAATTAGATACCCAAAATCTCATCTGTAAAAACATTTTGTACTAGAAATGTATGCAAATTAGCGTATATTTCATTACATAATGTACAACAACATTTTATAAAACTTGTAATACAAAAATGTTTGCAATTATCAATGTAATCAATCAACTGAGTAAGTACGGAGATAACTATTAGTTAGTTTTTACCCCATTCACATGTTCTCGCCTTAAGTCAAAAACGCATTCTAAACTTCAGCTAACTGCATTTAATATAGACAAAGCTTAATACATTTTCATTAAATTCCAAGTAGCGTGTCCAGAAACACTGCATTTAACTAAATACTTTTAAAGCATTATTTCTGTAACAAGTACTCTTTTCAGAAGTATGCTAAAGGGTCCGTGGTTCCTCATTCGTTCCATTTATTATTCATTATTTTTAAAAAACAGACTAACAACTTGTTGTAATCAAAGGGGGGACTTTTATTTTGAAAAGCTGTGCGTCTGGCGGCCATCTTGGGTATTTTTCCGAGAGTGGCAAAGTTCACATTGTTGCAAGTGATACAGTAAACCACGCGAGGGGATCGATTAAAAGATCAAACTGGTGAGATTTTACAATATTTTAGTTTGCGAAATGAAACCCACCAAATAAATTATCTTACGTTGATATGAATGTAGCTGTATCTATATTTCCCATTTGTAATGGCATAAATGGTCCAGTTAGCTTAGCGGCAATACATATGTAATGGGTGAACTTTTTAGCGTAATATTTGTGTTTATGCATACATTTGGCCATTCACGTAACAGTTTACCCACAGTGATGTTTTCTGTGGGTCCTCGTTGTGCTGTGGATTCCGAGCACTGTTTTGTCATGACAGACTGGTTAAGTTCACTAGTCACGAATCGTGATTCACGATCGCGCAGACTCAGAAGTCACTTTATTGCTGTTGTAGTTATGTGTCAGCAGTTAGTCATCCATGTGCACATTTCTCATCGAGTCTTGGTTGGTTTGGTCGTGTGTGTAAACATGCCATCTTCCGTTTGTTCTTGCAGGAAGTGTCTGGTGTTAAACTAACTGTGCCTGTGGTCCTGTTGATAGGAAGGGCTCAGCAGTGCCTGGGTGCCCAGGGAGCCACTGCCTGAGTCCCTAGAGGTAGACGCCAAACCACAGGACATGAGTGCCGCCAAAGGAGGCCTGGTCATCTTCACGGCCAACTCCAACCCCTCCAGCAGAGAGCTGGGGAGGAGGATAGCCGAGTAAGTTGCCACTGGAGGTCCACTATAACATGCCAGTTATATTGGCTAGTTAGGAAACAGTGGAAAGACATTCGTTCTTCAGCTGAGCAAATCTGAGCTAGAACAACTGTATTCTTTTGAGTGCTAGGTAACAACAAATCAAGTAAGTGCAAGTACACTACTATTCAAATTATGAAGGGTTTAACAGACTTTACGCTTTCTTGTCATGTAAATCGTCGCGTTTTTAACCCTGACATGACAGAAAAACTAAATAAAATTAAAGTGAGATTATTTTATGTTTTCATTATTTTTAAAAAGAAAAACCTCAATGGCAACAAAATAATTTAAATAATATAAATACTCATTAACATAGCTGGGCTTCTTTATATAAATTACATTTTTTATTTTTGTCTTGATTTTGTGGTGAAATATGATTTGGGGCAACTTACATCCTGTTTAAGCCTTTATGTTGCATCACATTCCCTTGAACTTTTGTTCTTGCGCAGGCGGTTGGGTGTGGAGCTTGGAAAGGTGCAGGTCTATCAAGAAGCTAACAGAGGTGAAGGCCTGTTTTTATCTCAACTTTCTGTTAAATATCTGCATATCTTCACTAGCGATGGCTGTGGCCGCTGTTGTAGTGGTTGTTCATTCTTTGCATGCCATGCTGGAGAGAGTAGACAAAACAGATCAGGGATCTGAGCTACTGTTGACTAATTAAACTGACAGTCTTTGCTTTGGGTCATGCATGCATGTTCTGAAATCGAGATACGCTCGCACTCCCACATGCAGACACTGTGATGAAATTTTCCCAGCATTCCCTGCACTGTTAAGTCTGTTTGCAAACTTTAACGGTCAGTCTGGTTTGTAAAGTTAAATGTTTATTCTAGACCAAAGAAAAAATGAAAGTAACATATCTTTCCCCACAGAAACACGGGTCCAAATCGAAGAGTCTGTGCGCGGCAAAGATGTTTTCATCATCCAAACCGTGTCCAAGTAAGAAGCCCTGAAGTGATACTCTATCTAAAAATGAAAATTCTTTCATCATTTACTCACCCTCATGCAATCCCAGATATACACTGCTGTTCAAAAGTTTTTGAACAGTAAGGTTTTTAATGTTTTTAAACAAGTTTCTTATGCTCATCAAGGGTATGTTTATTTGATAAAAAAATATTTAAAATATCTAATATTGTGAAATATTATTATTATTATTATTATTATTATGTGAAGTAACATTTTCCTATTTTAATATACATTAAAATCTAATTTATTCCTGTGATCAAAGCTGAATTTTCAGCATCATTGCTCCAGTCTTCAGTGTCACATGATCCTTCAGAAATCATTTTTCAAAATTTGTTTGACCGGACAGTAGAGATGGGACAGGAAGTGAGTGAATGATTTCTGAAGGATCATGTGACACCGAAGACTGGAGTAATGATGCTGAAAATTCAGCTTTGCATCACAAGAGTAAATTATATGTTAAAGTATAATAAAATAGAAACCATTATTTTATATTGTAATAGCATTTTGCAATATAATGTTTTTTTTTTATCAAATAAATGCAGTCTTGATAAGAGACTTCTTTAAAAAAAACATTGTAAGTCTTATAGATCGCATACTTTTGAACAGCAGTGTATATGACGTTATTTTTTTTCTCAAAAAAGAAAAATTAACAATGTTAACTGTTACACAACAACAGTGTAATTTAGATTTATGTTCATTGCAGAATTTAGTTGATTGTTATAACAGTATTCTGTAATAAAAAAATTAGATATTTTACAAAAAAAAAGTAACACATTCTAAATAAAATCGACTATTTTTGACTGATAGTGGAACCATAATCAACATTTGCTTGTTTAATTTTATTTCTTTTTTGCTTCTAGAGACTTGCTTTACTTTGACAGCTCAAACCCCTCACAGCCAACATGCTGAATTATGCAAATCATACATATTAACCCTCAGTTTGACATTAATACTGATGTTAAATACGCAAATCTCCATGTATGCAAATTAAGTTTCCTAAACCCCGGTCTCTAAAAATGTTCTTCCTTTCTGCAGGGATGTTAACACCACCATCATGGAGCTGCTCATTATGGTGTATGCCTGCAGGACGTCCTGTGCTCGAAACATCATTGGCGTCATTCCCTATTTCCCCTACAGCAAGCAGTGCAAAATGAGGAAGAGAGGCTCCATCGTTTCAAAACTGCTTGCCTCAATGATGTGTAAAGCAGGTAAATGAGTCCATCCGAGACTTAATCGTCCTTCCGTTTTTGTTTATAAGGATATTATAGTGCTCCAACTCATTTGCTTTGTCTGTTGGTTCTGTTCATTGTGAGCAGGTCTGACTCATCTCATTACTATGGATTTGCATCAAAAGGAAATCCAGGGTTTCTTCAACATTCCAGTGGACAACCTCCGGGCCTCACCATTCCTGCTGCAGTACATCCAGGAAGAAGTAGGTCCTTGCGTAACACTTGTGTAGATCTCATTTGCATGCATCTGGATTACTAGATACTGTAGTTGTTCTTTTTGTTTGTCTTCTCAAAGCCTTCAGCTTGAATTCACAAAGTGAAACAGTCCATGAATGTCAACAGTTACGTTTGCTCAAAAATAGAAAGCAGGAAAGAAACTGGATTTAACTGACGTTGATATTTTAAGTTTCTCCACTCAAGATTATGCGTTCATTTTTTATTCATGAACATTTTTTTCTCTTGTGCTGATGGAAGGTCATTTGCATTAGTTAGTAATGAGTTGTGACTGTATGTGAGTGAGTAAGATGTGTAAATGCCTACCTCTTCTTTACAAGGATAGTTCGCCCAAAAATGAAAATTCTGTCATTAATTCCTCACCCTCATGTCGTTCCAAACACGTAAGACCTTCGTTCATCTTCAGAACGCAGATTAAGATATTTTTGATGAAATCCAAGAACTTTCTGGATTCCTAGAAAGTCAGTAAGGACGTTGATAAAATAGTCCATGTGACATCACTGGTTCAACCGTAATGTTGTGAAGCTACGAGAATACTTTTTGTGCACAAAGAAAACAAAAATGATGACAGATTGACAGATCTCTTTAATATTTTTGATAATGGGTGTTTTTTTTCTGCGTACAGATTCCTGACTACAGAAATGCTGTAATTGTGGCCAAATCTCCAGCATCAGCCAAAAGGTGAAGTCATATCTTACTTTTGCATGTCATGTCTGTAGTTTAGCTATGTTTACTAAAACAAAAGTAGTAAAAGATCCACAGACCTAAGGAATAGATACTTGCAGGAATGATGGACTAGTGGGAATATACATACCTTTATATTAAGATATTAAAATACCTTTGCACATTTACCTGCTGTAGGCACCAGTGAATTATCCTTTCCCACCAAATCCCTCACTGAAATCTCATTGGCACAACTGCATAAGTTGGGTGGCGCTGTGCAAACATGATTTTGAGATAGTGAGAGATGATGATGTGGTTTTTTTCTCAACGCTTCCAACTGTCAACATTTCAGTTCTTACTGGTATATTTGGTTCTTTTTGCGGTCATGCATCCCAAGGGATAAAATCATGCTTTAAGCTTGAAAGTAAATGAGAAACTTCATGAGAATTGCACTTATCTGATGGTTATTTGTATCCTTAAACTGTCAGAGTATGTTTTTTTGTACAGACGGCATGGTAGGCCGTTGTTTTGAATAAGTCCATAACACTATCCACCATATTTTTCCCATAAGAGTGGGTGCAGCCACTCTTTTTTTGTGTCTAGCTTCCGCTCTCTCCACTTCCAGCTATTTTTAGCTGCACAAAAAGCTCTTTTTGCTACTTGATATTGCAAATTGCTGTGTCTTACCATATTATTTTAATGTATTATCTTAATTATGAGCACACTGGTTTGTAGTGCAAACTGTTTTACTGTTTACTGCACTTCGATAGTCTTCTCGTTATTTTCTTATGGTGGATTATGAACCGGACGTCTAACACACGGGCGAAAACCGCATTGAAAAATAAGATGGATAAAACTGCAGCAGCTTTTATGTAGACATAGAGGTGTGTATGTGTTTGTTGCCTTGATGGTGGCAGTGTACTATTCAGATTATTGTACTTGCCAATGTAAACTGAGTGCAATATGAATATAAAGGTTTTTAAATATTCTCTTGGACAAAGGTTGGGCTTGGTACAGTTGAACCACTGATTATTTGGAAACTGCTCCTCCCTGTGTGATTGACAGGATTTAGTAATGTTTTCAGCAGAATGCAGAGCATCTTAAATGCCCTTTGACGGATGCTTTGACTAATGTTCTAGTTAGTGTTAGTCCTCTAATTTGTGCACCCAGATTAATTTGGGGTTGTGGATGACCTTGGTTTGTGCCAGAATAGTTTCACAGAGCAGTGGTGGACAGTAACAAAGTAGTTTTACTTTTTTTTTCATGTATCTGTACTTTACTGTAGTAGTTTTATTAAGTAAAAAAAGATAGTAAGATCGTATTTTTACTTCACTATATTTCATGAAACACATCGTCACATTGTTATAATATATCACGTGCTCCGAGACGCAGAAGCGGTGTCTGATTCATGAACAAACCGATTGTTTTCAACGAACCTGTTAAATCGGTTCACAAATCGCACCAAACGATTCATTCACGAATTGGAATGATCCGATTGCAGCTGTTGTCGATTCGACAACTCACTGATTCAAATGATCCGTTTAGAGCGAGTCTCCAGTGAACTGAATTCACAAGTAAGAACCCGGAGATCTTGTGAGCGCGTGAGCGCGTGCGCGATTGATGCTGCAAAAGTAGGTTACTAACGTTGATTTTTAGGATTAATTATTGTAACTGAATATCATAATGAGGTCAAAGTTGTCCGTTGTTTGTGAATTACATCTGCTGTAAAGGGTGATCCGTTTAAGCCCACTGAAATGCTAAATAAAATAACTCACGTTCATATTCCTCGCTGTCTTAACGTTAGCAGGTTTATTAAAATACTACGCTTTTAGCCCTATTGTGACGTCTGTTTTTATTAACAGTACAATTTTTTTTATTGTTTTGATCAACTATCTTATTCATAACCATACTGAAAGTAAGTAAATATTGTTAGCTGATGCTAACTGTCTAGCTAACAAGCTTGCTGGTGCTAAGTTGAGGTAGTCCAAATATTTTTTTAATTTAAGCTCCTAGATAGATTACATCTGAGGGAAAAAGAAAGGATGTGATGCTCAGAACATGGTAGCTACAGTAATTATCAGTGGGAAGTGATGCCTTCTGGGGGCATTTGGCCAGGGGTGTTTTTACACAACAGACAGGTTTGAGGAGCTTGAGCTAAAAAAGGCCAGGGGTGTTTTTACACCACAGACAGGTTTGAGGAGCTTGAGTTAAAAAAATTTTAAAATCTAATTGTATTTTCCTTAAAATCTTTTTGCTAACTTCAGGCCTTATTTTCATGTCATATACAACTGTGACATTTTCCAAAACAGCAAGCTTTAAAAGACTTTTTCTTACTGGTACTCAGGTACATCGCAGTCTAAGCTTCACTCTTGTAGACGTAGTCCATATCAACAACAAAAATATATCTTGATTCCATATAGTCAGTATTTTGGGCAAATCACAGGTATTTTGAGCAGTAGGATTATAAAAAATATGCTAATATACAATTTGTTTGTGCTTTCACAGGGCCCAGTCGTTCGCTGAAAGGTTGCGGTTGGGCATCGCTGTGATCCACGGTGAAGCCCAGGATGCTGAGTCTGACCTGGTGGATGGACGTCATTCCCCTCCCACTGTCAAAAATAGTGGCGCCATCCATCCAAGCCTAGAGATACCATGTAAGCATCTCACCTCAGAAAACTCACTCATTCTGTTTTATTGTTTGCCATCCTATTACCTATTGTCTTTTTTCTTGCACAGTGCTAATACCCAAAGAAAAACCCCCAATAACTGTGGTCGGAGATGTAGGAGGAAGAATTGCCATCATAGTGGTGAGTTCAAGATGATTTGAATGTCTTCAGGACAACGTTATTGTAGTATCACTGATGTAGTATTGTAGTTTTTGTTTACTTTGAATTAGAATTTAGTTTTTGTTCTATTTTCTTTTTTGGTTAAATTTTAGTAGTTCTTTTTTAATAGTTTGTTACATTTAAGTTTAGTTATTTTGGTACTTCAGCTTAAACTAAATGAAAATGAATGTTGGCAACTAGTTGCAATTAAAAAAAAAAATTGTCAAATGGTTTTTTTTTTGTGGTTTCTCTTGTTTAGGGTGCTATTTTAAATTTGTCCCTCTTCTAATCCTTTTTTTTTTTTTAAAGGATGACATCATTGACGATGTTGACAGTTTTCTAGCAGCGGCCGATACTCTGAAAGAGAGAGGTGCTTACAAGATCTTCGTCATGGCCACTCATGGAATCCTTTCCTCCGATGCCCCTCGGCTAATAGAGGAGTCCGCCATAGATGAGGTTAACACAGCAACATTTTAGTTTCAGCATTATTAAAGGATTGGTTCACTTCCAGAATAATTTACTCACCCCCATGTGATCCAAGACGTTCATGTCTGTCTGTCTTCAGTCACAAAGAAATTAAGGTTTTTGAGGAAAACATTCCAGGATTTTTCTCCATAAAGTGGACTTCGATGGGTGGAAGGTCCAAATTGCAGTTTCAGTGCAGTTTCAAAGAGCTCTAAATGATCTCAGCTGAGGAATAAGGGTCTTATCCAGCAAAAAACGATCAGTCGTTTTAACCAAAAATACTCGTCTAGCTCTGCAATGCGCAATGTAGTCATGTTGGAAAGGTCATGCACGGTTAGGCCCCGATCACACCGAACACGTTTTTTAGATCTAAAAATGCGAGGCGCACCACACTGCCTTTTTTTTGGTGATTTTTTTAAAAAAAAGAGCAGTGCGTTGTGGTTTTTTATGTTGCTAAGCATCTGTCAATCAGCAGTCCTGTCAGTCTAATCAAAGGATTATAGCACTAAAATCTTTCGTTTTTGCTGTTAAGTAAACTGTCATATTAGCAGAAACCTTTAAAAAAAAATACATCTCCGTGTAACCCGCGATAGACACCAAAAGTTTCTCCTCCATCACTGCAGTCTCCAGACTTTCTAAGCAACGGTAAACTTTCATCACCACAATGGAAGACCCACCTCTCCAATAATTCGATTGGACAATGGAAAAAAACGCGATGACGTTGGGCGCTTTTCTGCTCAGAGTTTTTTTTCAACTTCAGCTTCAACTTTGTAAACATTGAATCAGTTGCCTACTTCATGCGCAGTGACAGGAATAACAGCGTTCTAAATAAACGGCGTTACTAACGGCATCACTTTTTTTAGTAACAAGTAATCAAACGAATGCCGTTACCGTTACTGACGATAAAATGTGGCATTACTGTAATTTTCTTTGCGTTCTTCTTTTGAGGTAAATTCTGGCTTATTCCTCTCAGAGTGTCTTCTTCCAGAAACGAAAAGTAGCCGAAATGATCTTGATGAATGTTCACGTTTGTTTACGGAGGTGATGTGGGTGTTTACCTACATGTCCACGTGTTTCACGTGGACGTTTAAAATTTGAAAAGCGGAGCCGCTTGTAGGTGTGATTACATTAGAGATGAATCTGAAGAAAAACTGAAGCTTGCGTTGGTATCATACAGATTACTTCATCAGAGAATAGTTTTCAACGTGACTTACTTTGTTTAAAAAGTAGACATGTCTGTGAGGCACGTATTTGCAGAGATTCAGGTTGTTTTATTTACGTGTCGGTGAAGACCGTGACGGCCAAGAGCACACCCTATTTATTTTATTTATTTTACAAAAGCACGTTGTTCATTTGTTATTATAATGTTTTTTATGTCCACGGGTTGAAGCGATCCCTATAACGTGATATTTTGCCCTTGGAAAGTGTCTCACATTGTCCCAGAGCAACATTAAAATAGTGTAGATTAGTGTACAATATTTAGTTCATTTACCATATACAGTATTGGGGGCATCCAAGTTATTTGACATTTTGAAGTTTGGCTGGTACAAGACAAGCATTTGTGGTTAAGAAGTATATACATTTTTTATTGTTTTAAGAAAATTGCCAATCGTTTCGCTAGATAAGACCCTTATTTCTCATCTGGGATCGTGTAGAGCCCTTTGAAGCTGCATTGAAACTGAAATTTGGACCTTAAACCCGCTGGCTCCCATTGAAGTCCACTATATGTAGAAAAATGCTGGAATGTTTTCCTCAAAAACCTTTATTTCTTTGCGACTAAAAGAAACACATGGGATTCAGTAGATTACCAGGAATTTTTTTATTCTGTTAGTGAACTTCTTTACGAATGACAAGTGTGTTGTCATAAGTACTGATTTTGTGATGTCTTTCTGTACAGGTCGTTGTTACCAACACCATTCCACACGAGATCCAAAAACTCCAGTGTCCCAAGATCAAGACAGTGGATATCAGCATGATCCTGTCAGAAGCCATTCGCCGCATCCACAATGGAGAATCCATGTCTTACCTGTTCCGTAATATTGGCATGGATGACTAACTCATATACACTCGTGTACACTCAGTCATAACGTGCAAAAAGGTCAAGACATTTTCTGTCCCTATTGCCTGTATCATTTCCAGTTTTTCTTTTTGTTGCTCATCATAACTGTTTCTCCTTGTTGTACATGTAATATTTTGAAAAAAAAAAAAAAAAATAATAATAATAATAGTGCGCTCAAAGAACCAGGATGTTCTGCAGTGCGTGAGTTCAGTGCCCTAATATGCTGTTGTGAAACGTTCAGAGGATTAAAGAGCAGGAATACTCCACCTCTTGACTAGAAATATTGGCACTTTTATTTAAGATTTGAAGTACCTTATTTAAAAGAAGGACCACTGGATGTTAAAATGATGTCTTCAGTTTTTTAAATTCTCAGATCTGCTCAGTGTTTTGTTTTTAAGATTTAAAGAATGAACAGCTCCACTGTGTGGCCAACAATTACAAAATGTTACCATAAATGAAAGCTATGCTGTGACATATCAGTGTCAGTGCCTCATGACTTTGTGTAATTATTGTGCCACTAGTTGTTTCTGTGTATCTGTGTGGTAGTGCTGATGTTAAAATCAAGAATTATTTAATTCAAGGTACATTCTTAGACTTCAATATAGCGCTTAAGATCTCCAGCTTAATGTGCTCGATTGAATGTTTTTCCTGCTAGATTCTTGTACTAACACTTCAACATGAGAGCTTATATTTGTTTTTGCCAACAACGGGACTATGAAAGCATCTCTGCCTCATAAATGTGGTCATAGTGGCCAGAGTTTTTAAATATCTTGCCTCTGAGAACTTCTCTTTTTGAATGAAATGCAGGGTTTTTGTTATGTAACTAATATTTCAGGCTTTTGTATTTATTCTCAGCACTTGATGACAATGAATAAACAACTTGAAGACTATCTGATGTCATATGTGTACATTGTTTAATTAACGATCCACCCTTTTCTCAGGACGTTTAGATTGACAACCAGGTTGTTCAGACTAGATTTTCCAGTTTGTTGTACCATGCTAATCTATTGTAGACTTAAAGCACGTTTAGTTCATTGGCTTGGGATCTTTGTATTATTGGTTGAGCTGTTTTCTTCAAAGTTAACCAAAATGATTAGCCAACAGAGGGCAGTCAACACTTCACAGAACCCCCTCTCCAAACACCTCTACTTTAACGCCGTACGTTTTTCATGCCTAAAGGACTGAAGCGACCCCAATAACGTGACATGCCCAGGCGAACCTCGCCCAAAACGTGTATTTTACCCAAGTGGCAACCTCCCGGTTTCCCTCTTCAAGCCAACAAGGAATTGACTAAAACTGCAATTCATCGACTGGCCGCTAGAGACTGGCTGCAAAAGGGAGTCAATCCCATAGACTCCCTATGTTAAAATGCCCAACTTCACAGC
>JAHKKF010492309.1:0-10423 GCA_019740295.1 Labeo calbasu
GCAATAAGGATCTTTTGTCCAACAAAGCTACGTTAGAAGAATAGAGGCACTGGTGGGAAGTAGTTCACCAGATGATCACAGATCATAATAAACTAAAAATCTATCTAGTCCGGGAGATCTAGATGCAATATCAAATGTATTGGGAGGAATATGGTCCAGATGACCCCAGATGAATATGACCCCTTACCCTATCCTAAACATAACTCCTCCCATTAGTTCACACAGAGGTGGAGCTGGACATCCAGAGAGGAGGAGCTGGAGGCCATTTGGCTCTGCAGTGAGCAGTACTTGTTTTATGTTACACTAAAAAACAATGTTTTATAATAGTAATAATCACATGCTATTTACCATTAGGCATGGCTCCTTGTCCATTTGAGGATCCAGCTTTAGCACCATATGCTGTAATGCAAACCCAAAACAGAAGATCCAAAATGAGAGAAAGGAAAAAGAAACACACACCATATGCACTACACACACACACACACACACTAAAAAGTTTACCTGGTTTAGGTCCCTTGGTTCCACTATTGGGGTACCCCATATTTTGAAGATAAGGGCCTAATTAATGAAAAATACTTTAAACCAGTGTAATACCCTCAGTTTATTTCATAATTTAGTATTATTCACACTGTAGTAATTAAACTGTAGAATTAAATGTAAGAAAAAAATATTACCTGTATTAGGCTGCTTCGCTGCACCTCCATTAGTATATCCTCCATATCCTGAACAAAACCAATCTCAAATCACTACTATATTTTTTTTATCACTACTATACCTTTTTATTTTTACAAAAAATACATTTTTTTTTTACAGTTCAGTAGCCTATTATCCACACTGTAGTAATTACACTGTGAAATCAAATTTATTTAAACATACAATATATTACCTGTATTAGGTTGCTTAGCTGCACCTCCATTAGCATGTCCTCCATATCCTGACCAAAATCAATCCCACATCAGTTTAGAAGCGCAGTTTACAATTCAGACAAGCTAGCAGAAGGAAGTTGACTTAATAGAATTATTTTAAATTTATATATACCTTGTTGTGCCTTGGTCGCCCCACCATTGGGGTATCCGGCAGAGATGCCATATCCTGTAAGTATGATGAAAATGAATTCACTCAAACCTTGGCCCTGTTTTTCATACCTCGCTTAACGCATCTGAGTTTAAATTACATATGCCAGACCTTCTAATCATGATAATTAATCTCTATTCATTATTACTGTTACTGTTGTTATTAATTTGGGATAGAGTTTTAGTATTGGCAAAGACCTGCAGTCTTTATGTGTTTATGTGAATGAATTGCACTTAGGCTACTGACCTGTTGATATGACTATGAGATGAGTTTAAAAAAATGGAACATTGACTAATATCACCAACAATTAAATCTAGATAACGAAGTAATCCTTGTATGAAGAACACCACCCAGGGTAACGTTACAACTTTCCTACACCTGGTAAAGTTATATGTTGTAATTCATTTCGGGTCCATATACCAGCCCATTTCCTGACAATGAAAGAAAAACTGGACTACCATTAGATGTGCTTTTCTGTATTGACTTCTGTTCTTTCAGAATGACAGGATTTCAACATATACAGATAGAATGCTATATACAGAAAGAATTTACCTCCAGATTTTGAGCCTTGTCCTTTAGTAGCTGCAGGCCCAGCACCAAAACCTAGTGAACATTGTTAACAAAACACTCTTAATGCAAATATAGTGCAAAAACCAATGTGGTTTAAAATTTGTTATACATTTTTACATCTTTTTAGCATTTGATATGATAGTTAACTGCCAGTTTTGACAGATTTTGTACTAGATCATTCAGTTCAATTTGTAAATCATTAGTATTTCTAACATCTAAACCTTTAAATTTTAATTCAGACAGATTTTCTTTATTTTGTGGAACACAAAGGATAACTTTTGAATTTTAGGGAATAAAAATCCAGTTTCAAGTACTCTTGAGGTTCTGGTCAGTCATAATTATACATGGTCAGGACTCTGGCTTGACGATTCCAAATGAAAATCATGATTGTGAATAAAAATCATCTTGATTCTCAAAATGTGTGGGTCTTGGCCATTGTCTGTAATACTGCAAAACAAATTTAGAATGGGTTTCAAAAGAAAAAAATGGCTTGAAAAATGTTACATCCTCTACTGCCTAATAAAGTTAATGTAAAAAATAATATGCCTTTCTTACATGCTTAATAACACTAGATGCTACAAAAGACTGCATACTATTTTACAATCAACCTTGTGATCAATTCTAACATTTTCAACTAATGTAAAATATTTTAACAAATGTGACTGTAACAAATGTACCTAGTTTGTGACAGAAAATAGGTGGTGTAGCTTATTTGGTTTGTGATATTTATCCAAAAACTGACCAAAGTCTCCCGAATTCTTTGGAAATTTACCATCTGTGTTCCACAAAAGAATAAAAAGTAAAAAAATGACAGACATGTTTTAGGTGAACTAAACCTAATACTTAAATAACAGACTCACCTAGACCAACTCCTTTTTGGGGATGAGCACCCATTAAATTGCTGTAGCCTTAGTGAAAGATTTAATGAAAATTTTAATTAAAGTAAATACAAAATCGCACCAGTTTTATATGTTTAAACAACACAGTGGTGTTTTTACACATTCCTAACATGAATATGGTATGCTCAAATATGTACTAACTTGACTCTTGGCATTAAACTCACCCCCAAAAGATGGAGCTCTGTAGCCATTACCATTTCCATTTCCATAACCTAGAAAAAAAAAAAAAAAAAATACAGAAATTTAGTGTAATCAGAAAAACAAAGAGTCTAAATAAGTGATAGCCACATTGTATAAAAAGAACAGGCTTTTAAAAAAAACCTAAATGATCAATTAGGCTTTATTTATTTATTAAAATTATTTTTGGTGTACATTAGATCACATACCTCCCCTCTGCTTCAGTGCATGTTGGTTCATCATTCCTGTGCCTGTTCCACCTAATAACAGTCAAAAATATGTTAAAAGGGAAAAACTAGTGATTATGTGCAAATTTTATAAGAAAAGTAAACTCATACCATATTGGGGACGACCTCCATATCCAGGCTTATTTTGTGCATTCCCATAAGCACCTGAAATACAGCACAAAGGTGTATGATGATTAACATTTTTTTAAGAAAGATTCACTAAATGATATTGTATATTACATGGTGTGGTTGCTTTTCTCAAGTGAGACTTACCTGTACCTTTGTTCACAGGATAACCTAATAAAAATAATAGTAAAAAAAAAATTCATTAAGTTAAGAATTAACGTTCACTATCTATCTATCTATCTATCTATCTATCTATCTATCTATCTATCTATCTATCTATCTATCTATCTATCTATCTATCTAAGATCAGTGTTACAAGACTTCTAAAATAATGTAAATATACTTACAACTTACTACACAAAACTTGCACACAGAAAAATATACTCAATATAAAAATATTTGAACAGACCAAGCCAAATAATCTTGTGAATAAAACCAATGATTTATTTAATCACATTTCATTAATATTTACTGAATTAAGTAAGATGAGTTTTAAGAAGTGCACTAATTAAAAATGAAGGTATATTTATTAACACTTTTAGTAACATATTTCTAACATGATTTCTACCTGAGAATTTTGTAGAAGAACTGAATACTGCTAAAGAAGAAATAAAATCAGTCCAAAATATCAAAAATCAAAAATATTTTATTATAAATTCTGGATTTTGCTCACCATTTCCTTTCATGTTTGCTGAATTGCCATTTGGACCCAAACCATAATCTGTAAATAAGACATTTATTGAGTTACGCATTTCAGAAAAACAATAATTTTATAATTAATTAATTAAAAAAAAAAAAAATTAAGTTCCATGGAAATAACCCTGAACTGAAACTGAAAAATCAACATAGAGAGATTTACAATACCTCTTGTTGACATTTGTGCTGCACCACCATTTGGATTTTGAGGTTTGTACCCTTAAATAACAATGAAAAAAAAGTCCTCTCAGAGGATAACCTAATCAGGACAAACCTACAGAATCACAAAAATATATAACTATAAAAAAAACATAACTGAGGTTTATGGATGCTCCATTGTTGGTTAAGAATGTTTATACAGACACATATTTGTCACTTATTTTTATCAACACAGCATTGCTATATTCAGTAGATAACTATAAAAAAAAGTGAAAAAAAAAAAAAAAAAAAGATTTTCTCCTCCACTGACCAGTTCTTTTACCTCCTGCCATAAACACATAGAGTATACACCACTGTGTGTATGTGACAGGTACTGAGAAACTGGTCTGATTCATAAGTTTACATGGCTAAAATATTCATATTTAACAGATTATTTACAATCTACACCATTTCTTTTGATCTGACCAAAAAATAATTTGAACATGTTCATGGTGGGTTTTAAGTATGAGCAGTCAATCCAGTCATTAACAGACTAATAGGTTACGTGTAAACATGGCAGGATTAACCAGATAGCCAGACAAAGACTAATGATATGCCAGTTTATGTGTGCAATGCCTCAAATTACATTAACTATTCATAAATTATTCATAAAAAACATTAGCTGTTTCCACAGTTGCTCCCTATCCCCCTTTATGCTGTACTATATTGGATGTCTACCATTTGTGGTGGTGTCTGAATTCTGAGTGAACAACTTCATTCCCTGCTTTAATTTACTGATTTAGTGTATATCTGGCAGTTACGTAAACTTTTTTCAAGTAACTAGTAAAGTAACGCATTACTTTTTAATTTACAAGAAAATATCTGAGTTACTTTTTCAAATAAGTAATCTCAGTTACTTTTTTACAGTTAATTTTTTTTCCCATTTATTGACTGACTAGTCTCCTGTCCCCATGTTGAGAGAAATCAGAAGTACAGAGGTGTTTTGTGCATTGTGTGAACATGATGATACTGCAGTTCTAGACTAAATGCGAACATGCATTTACTCATCTCACTCGCAAAACACAGATTCAGTATTCATTAAAATGAATTAAAACAGTGAAACGCAAACTTTGAATGACGCAAACCTGCAATAATTAAATGATAAATAACACAAATATCCTTTATGTGTTTAATCCCTTTTTATTAACCAATGTCTTTGCTGCTGACCTTTGATGATCCAGTTGAACCATACTAATAAGAAAAATTACTAACTATAAACTAACATTTGTGCTTAATTTTTTTTTTAATTGCTGAAGAGTGTTGAACTTTCTTCTCCTACGTTCTACTGTACAGACGTGAATTTACTTTTCCGTCAGCCTGAGGATTATTCATTTCACTTTGGTGTGAAAGGGCTTTTACATTTGCTAAAAATACAACTTTTTATATTAAAACAAACAAACAAGCCCTGTCCAGATTTTAAAAGTAACACAAAATTAATGTAACACATTACTTTCCATAAAAGTAATGTAATTAGTTACTTTTTTAAGAAAGTAACGCAATATTTTAATGCATTACTTTTAAAAGTAACTTTCCCCAACACTGGGTGCTTCTCAGTACCCCAGTTTGGTGCTTTATAAACCTGTTCTTAAGGAACCAGTATGCAATTTCAGACAAACCTCTGGGAAGTTTCTTTTTTTTTTTATTGTTTCCACGTTTCCTTGCTCCTCTGTTTTCAAGCCTGTGATTTAGAAGTCAATTAAATTCCACCATGATGGACATCATGTTCAGTTCATCATGGTCTAAGTGCACCGTGAGGAGCCAAGGACTTAGGACAAAGAAAGCTAAACTGAAAGCTAAACAATTTTAATTTGAATAAACAAATTAGCGATTTGGACACAGAAGTCATCCTGAATTATTCAGTGTTTAAAAAAAAATCGCTAGGTTGAAAATTGTATTAATTGATTAATATTAGGTTCCCTTACTCTGTAATTGTACTCTGTAACTGCAAAAGATCTAACTGGAAATTTCACGTAACTTAAGAGTGAATTTTTTCTGAAATTCTTAAGAAACACTGTGACTGTTTACTGTCACAACTCATCCATACTGTATCCACATGTAAGCTACAACATTCAATTAGTAATATGCCTATCTCTGGTCATTTCTGGATAGCGTGAAATATTTTGTTTGCTAACATCTCAGAAGTCAAAGAGCTCTACACCATGGAGGACATGGAAGACTGGAAACCCAATTTGTGTCTCAACAACTTAAGGTAAAAACTCTTGCAATTCTGTTCTTTGAAGGTTTAGCTATAGCATAAGTACTACTGCATACAAATCCCCAAACAGATTTTAAAAACTAGGTATGAGCATTGTTTTCTTATCAGCAAGCTTACCTGTGCCGCCCTGAAGTGTTTCTCTTGTCATCCAGAGCAATAACATCATCCTTAGAGGCATCCATCTAAACATTGTAGATGTACCTAGAGGGGAATAACCAGGAAAACAGAAAGATACAAAAAACCCAACCCAGTGTGCGCAGGGAACAGCTCATAGACAGAAGACACTTAAGTTGTCCACTGAGTTTTTAAACTATTTTGTGAGCAGTGGCACCTCCTCTTAGGGGTCATTCAAAAAAAAGAGACCAGCTTTCATTTCCCTCCTCTGGGGCATCATAAAACTTTATGTACCTTACCACATGTGCTAAATAGCTGTAGTGTAGATATTGACTGCCACATGCTTGACTGATATTAGCTGAATATTGACTTATTAGCGAAGTGGTTTCAATGTAATTGCACCTTCCCACATCTTGTTGGTCAAATATTTACATATACAAACAATTATTGTAATTAAGTTTCAATCATATTACTAGAAACATATTGTACCCATTAGCTTTATTGCCAGGTCCTTGTTTATCAGGAAAGCATCTTAAGTTTTAAGATACAGCTAAAGCAAATACCAACATGGTCACCAGAGAATTTTTCTATGTGAATGTTAAACAGAGCAAAAATACATTTATCCAGACAGCAGTTCACTGTATGCTATTCAAATAAAACATTATATCGCCACTAGCTAGTGAAAAGACTTATGTCTGGCACAGAGTTTGAAGAGACACTGTTTATAGGTTTGACTTGCAGACATGTAGAATAAAACCAGCTGACAGTCAGACACTATGTAAACTATGAGGCTTGTCACTCAAACGCTAATACACTTGAAACACAATGCACAAACACACAGGGCTCCGAGTCAATAACATTACGCAATAGCAACTCTGTTCAACGCAAGTAATCTGAAGTGCCATATTCAGAAGCACATTATTATGGCTGTAGCCAAAAAAGAAACTGTAATATATTTCATAGTAATGGACGATTTACTTTCTTCTTTCTATAATCTTACAATTTTAACCTCTCTCACTAAGCCTGGATGATGTAATTAGCCTTGATGCAGTATAGTCTTTTCATAATATTTACTGTAAGTCAGTATTTCAGTTTATTTATTTATTTATTGGTAAAATGGTAAAATTTTAGTTTGAAGGCTAAAAGAACAGTATTAAAGAAACTATGAACTAGTGGTGGGCAAGAAATTTCCAAGTGGGTCTATCTTTGTGAAACAGGGTGGATTCTAATCTAATCTAATCTAATCTAATCTAATCTAATCTAATGATATTATTTAGAATTTATCAATGTTTATCAATGTTTTTGAATGAATGAAAATAAGTCTAAGCCAAGGCTAAAACTGAAAATAGGCATACTAAATATCTATATACAGTTGAGGTCAAAAGTTTACACACACCATGCAGAATCTGCAAAATGTTAATTATTTTACCAAAAACAAGAGGGATCATACAAAATGCATGTTATTATATGAATAAGATATTTCACATAAAAGATATTTACATATAGTCCACAAGAGAAAATAATAGTTGAATTTATAAAAACAACCCTGTTCAAAAGTTTACATACGCTTGATTCTTCATACTGTGTTGTTCATCTTAATACAAGTGATGCTCATGAGTCCCTTGTTTGCCCTGAACAATTAAACTGCCAGCTGTTCTTCAGAAAATTTTTTTTGTTTATTTTAACCCTTTCACATAATGACTGTATGATTTTGAGATCCATCTTGTCGGGACTCATATGCAACTATTACCGAAGTTTCAAATGCTCACTGATGTTTCAGAAGGAAAAACGATGCATTAAGAGCCAGAAGCCATGTTTCCCAGAAGACAAAAGTTAAATTTACCCTGATCTTCAAATTCGAAAAGTTTTCACCCCCCAGCTCTCAATGCATTGCGTTTCCTTCTGGAGAATTAGTGAACGTTTTAACCTTTTGTAATAGTTGCATACGAGTCCCTCAGTTGTTCATAGCGTGAAAAGATGTATCTCAAAATCATACAGTCATTGTTGGAAAGGGTTCAAGTACACAGAAATGCTGGAAAAACAAAGAATTTGTGGGAACTGAAAGATTTTTTCTGAAGAACAGCGGGCAGTTCTTCAGGACAGACAAGGGAAAAACAAGGGACTCATGAACAACTATCACTAAACAAAAGAAACACAGCTGTGGATCATTCAGACAACAACACTGTATTAAGAATCAAGCATATGTAACGTCATTTGAACGGGGTCATAAATAAAAAATAACATGCATTTTGTATGATCCCTCCTATTTTAGTAAAATAATTTACATTTACAACAACCATCTAAACAACCAATTCAACACAATGAACTGGACTTTCCAGAGGTACATGGGGTCTGTTTAAGATTAATCAATTTACAGGAAAGAATTAGACTCTGTCTGTTTAGGATGAACTGATTCATTCGAATAAATCTTATGACTTTCTCTGACTTTCCACCGCTACATATAAGTGAGACATGTTTAAGACAAAGCTATTTGCTACAGTGAATCAGTCTTTTAAAGGCAGGCTACATGAGAGACTGCGATTACCCAAATGAAGTTTATTTACCAAGAAGCATACGTATTGGATAATTTCCTTGCTTGAGTTTACTTCCTTTCAATATGCAAACACAGCTCATGAGAAAGTAAAACAATGTGGGTACAGCAAAAGAAAAAAAAAACCTTCAGTGTCTCACTTCAGGCTGACATTCCACACACTGGACTAAAATCCTCATATCAAGAGGTGAAGGAGAGTTGAAAGCTTGACCTTTAACCCCAGAGCCTACTCTTTTTAGATACACATACACTGATATGTCAAATTACATCACCCTGACCCACCCCAAAACAAACAAAAACACACAAAGGAGCTCTCTGTTAGTTAGAATGAAGATGTAACTGATCTGAAACCATAGGATGACCACCGTGTTTCAGTTTAGTAAAAACAAGCAAACAGAGAGAGAGAAAAAAGACTTTTGTATGAATCATACTATTGTTAATGTATATATATATATACTGCCATCCAAAAGTTTGGAAACGCCCTAGAAAAGTGGGGTTTTAGACGGTATTGACAGGAATCCTTTTTAATTTGTGATAATTTTGCACCGATAAGGGAACAACACAACTATGAAAACATATTTTATTACATAAACAGTTTATACATAGAAAAAATTTAAATTTTCGATTCATCAAAATATTCACCATTAGCAGCTATTACAGCTCTGCATAATCTGCGCCTAAATTCATTGTATTCTAAATTTAATTGCCAATCAATTGTTGAAGCTATTAAGGTGTGCTGACCCAAATATCTTTTAAAATCTAAAAACCTGGGCCAAGTTTAAACCAGTAACCAGACATCACAGCTGGCAAAGGGGGATGTCTGACTTTGACATGTATACAGTATATTGCCATTATTATGTAATCAAAATGAAAATTACTATTGCTGGTCTTCAATGACAATGTCAAGTTACTTTGATGTATTTGCACCAAAAAGTGATAAACGATAAAAGGATTTATGTCGATATCGTCCAAAACCACACTTTGCCAGGGGTGTTTCCAAAGTTTTGGAGGGCGGTGTATATGTATATATATATATATATACAGTCATGTAAAAAAGTTAGGACACCCTATTGAATTTCATGGTTTTCTGTATCAGGACATAATACAAAATTATCTGGTCCTTGGCAGGTCTTAAAATTTGGAAAATAAATCCTCAGATAAACATCATCACATGACATATCACACAGTGTCATGATTTATTTAACAAAATTACAGTCAAGAGGCAAAGGCCATGTGTGACAAAGTTAGGACACCCTATGAGTCAATTCTTCAGGAATTTGGACCACTCTTCTTTCCAGCGTTGCTCCAGTGTATTGACGTTTGTGGGCATTTGCTTATGCACAGCTCTCACCACAGCATTTGTGTCAGGATGAGCTCTGGACTTGGACTGGGCTATTGCAACACTTTGATTCTTTTCTTTTGTTTTGATTCTTTTTGACTCTAGAATGCTTTTTTTATATACAGACAATTCAATGACCGTGAGGTGCCCAGGTCCTGTGGCTACAAAACAAGCCCAAAATTATCAGCCCTCCTCCAGCATGCTTGTCTTTTGGTATGAGGTGTTTGTGCTGATATG
>JAHKKF010492310.1:0-11903 GCA_019740295.1 Labeo calbasu
CTATCTATCTTTTTTTTTTTTTTTTTTTTTTCCTGAGAGTACAAGAATAAGAGTAATCTCAGAATCAGCAGAAGAAATTCTAACTTTCTTTGCAACAATTACTAAATCTCTCCAGGTTTATACCTTTAAAAAACATCCTAAAACAAAAACAATGCCTTTGAATGTCTTCACTGTTTCAACTGTTTTCAGCCCTCCTTGTGCAAGACTTCCTGAAGAACCACTTCCAGGCAAGGTGTTCATCTTCATATACCATATATATATATATATATATATAAAACAACTGATGTCTTGAGTCCTGTCCATTGTAAGTTATCATGCTGTGTTCTCAAATGAAACATTGTCAGTGGTGGTCAACGGTCAATATCTATAAAACCAATTCCAGATTTTTTTCAACACATATCTATTGTATCTCTTACTGTAGTGCTATTCTCTGGGCCCATGTGTTAGATTGAGAGTATGTGTTGATGAGACAGCTGTTGGTGGTTCTGGTGGTCTGTAGTTTGGGTGTGTGTGGAAGCGAGATGGTTAACACCCTGCCACAACACAACCTCAGGCTCTGCTCTTCTCTCTCTCTCTTTCACTCGCCCGCTCAACTATGAAGACACTTCATCTTCTTTGACAGTCTGACCACTGCTGCCTGTTCTGATGCGTTCAACATGCCTTCATTGCATCATAAATAAATCAGAGAAATGCATTTTTTTCCCTTTCTTTTCTCTGTTTTTCTTTTCTCTGCTTCATTTATCCGGGTAGAAAGAGGCAAATGGCGTACCGACCGGGTTCCCGGTGCTCCGCCTCTTCGGCTGCTACCATTTCGACTACATTTACGTTTCACCGTTTTTACTCTTTGATCTTATTCAGCTTCCTGTTTTGACTAATCTGAGAAGATTTCAAATTAGTATCGTACGTGGCTGATTTTTCCTAATGAATGTGTGTTGGATATACAAAAACAGCGTAATAGTAGGAAACAAGCAAAATGCCGCCATTTTCTTACTCCCCCTTTCTTGTGGTGGTTGCGGTGTGACACACATCATTACTGAAGCCGAGTAGGAGCCTCAGACGCATTCAGGGTACAGCGGGGGCTGTATGTTACATGGAGAGGGAGGGGCCGTCGGTGGTGAGGGGGTGCTGGAGGGGTTGTCAAGGCACCCCTTCTTTCTCCCTCCCCATCCTCTCCACTCCACCACGGGTAATCTCATACCTTGTGTTCGTCCAGCGCTAACCAATTACCTGGCAACCCTGCCCTTCTCTCCGGTGCAAGCATGCTGCAGTTGCATGATGGGATTTTTGTATATTGAATTCCATCTCCTGAAGAGATAAAGGGTGTAGGAACACTACGTTAGATCAGTGTTTCTTGCAAGCCGCTCCTCTTCGACATTGATTGTGGGGAAAAAAGACATTAAGGTTGGCAGCAAAAGAACAGGAAACGATGCATGGCTCTGGCCAATTTCATTTACCTTTTTTGAACCGTACTCGCTCTCAGCCGAGCTCACTTTTGCTTCAGATCTGCTCATTGCTAATAGATTATGGTGTGTTACATCAGCAAAGGCTGCAGTGATTGCGGTTTGTGTTATTTGTGCGGTGTTCCCCAAGTCTTTGTCTGAGGCCCGCTCGAGTTCTCCCCTCTCGCTCTCTCCAGGACTGATTGAGTCTCTTTAATGCTACCGCAGCTGGGCTGCAATGACAGTTAGTGGATGAGAGGGGCTCAATAGAAGATCAGCATTTATTCAGGTTGAGCTCCTCACTCTCTCAGCCCTATTTGTAACCTGTCCAGAGCAGAGTCCCCTGCTCCCCCTCACCACATCCAGCTCGAACCATCCGTCTCTGTCTGCTCGTGGCGGGGAGGCAGCCCGCTCTCTGCCGCATACCCACACAACTCATTGGCTCTGGCAGGAGGGGATCTTAGTGATGGACCGATGTTCATATATCAAACGTAGGTTGTGTGTGACAGTCCGGTCCCCGAACGGGTGAAATAATGAGTCTAGCAAAAAAGTAACAAAGCTGAAAAATGGGATGGGTTGCTTCGACCTGCCATCACTTATCTGAAATTTTATCAGCCCTTGTAAGGAGCCGCAGAGCTTGATTGTGGGTTTGTGTGTGGCCTGATTGGTTCAGGATTGAGATTCCATGAAAAATGTTCTTCTAAAAGATGATTTGATTTCTATCTGTTTCGCTGTCAGTCTTCATGCCACCGCCGTCTCCACCCTCGCAATGATTTGTGAGGGTCCAAAAATGGACTCTTCACCACCATTTCAAACTAGACGCCAGTGAAAGTTAATTAATGGCACGCTAATTTGTTTCAGATGGATGGACAGGGACTTAGTATGTAAACACTCTATCAATAGGTCTCCAGGCCTATTGAACGATCTTGTTGTGAATCAGGTCAAAATACGATTAGCTGGGGTATACGACTATGTTTAGATGAGATAGCTATTCCTTAAAGACTCACCTAATGTCGTTCTACACCCATAAGACCTTTATTCATCTGCTGAACACAAATTAAGATATTTTTGATGAAATTCGAGAGATTTCTGACCCTGCATAGACAGCAACGTAAATTTTGATTTAATTTTAGTCATAGTTTTTGACTAAAATGCCATTTAGTTTTAGTCATATTTTAGTCATCTGAATGTTTTAGCTTTAGTCTAGTTTTAGTTGGCTAAAATCTAATGGGTTCAGTTACACTGTAATGCATTTATTAAGCATTTCTCTAAAATTTCCAAACTCATTGTCAGTGTTGGGGATTACTTTTTCAGATTAATCAGATTACTTTTTTTTTTTTTTTAAGTATCTAGTAAAGTAACGCATAACTTTTTAATTTACAAGAGTTATTTTTTCAAATGAGCAACAAAAAAAAAAAACAGAATTCAGTTTTCCTCAAAATTAATAAAAACAGTTAAATGCAACTAGAATATGATGCAAACCTGCAGTAATTAAATATGTTACATATTACAAGTGTCTTTTATGTATTTAATCTCGTTTTTTTAATCAGTGTCTTTGCTGCTGACCTTCGATGATCCAATTTGACCATATTATTAAGCAAAAATTACTCAAGATGAACAAACATTTCTTCTTTTTTTTTATTGCTGAAGTATTGAATTTTCATCTTCTGCTTTTGGTGTGAAAGGGCTTTTACATTTGCCCTTTCACACCATGGTGCCCAAATTTAGAAAGTAACGCAAAAGTAACGAAATGCATTACTTTCCATATAAAGTAACTAAGTAACGTAATTAGTTTATTAGTTTAAGTAGTTAATTAATACTTTTTTTTAGGGAGTAACGCAAAATTGTAATGCATTACTTTTAAAAGTAACTTTCCCCAGCACTGCTCATTATATAGGTTTGATATTAAGGTTTTATCATGATAGACACCAGTTTAACTGCGGTGACACACAACATGCCTTCATTTTAAACAATAAAATGAAGTTTAAAATGTTTATGTTCATCATAAACAAGAACATGGTCTTCTTTACAATGAAATGCCAGTGGTTATATAGGCTAATTATACATTCTTTATAACAATTGTTTACCATATTCTTCATTCTTTCAATATTTATTCTATGAATAAATTTAGATTCACCTTTATTAGGGCTACTATGGTGACTCAGTCAAGAGCAGTGAGTGATTTTCTGTCTTTCTTTAGTTGCTTGATTAATATCAGTGACTCAGACAGTACCAGCTAAATTAGGCTGCTGTCCCTTTAAAATTGAATGCACGAATGCAATGTACTGATACATGGCCGATATTCTCCACACTGTTTACATTCACTTAAAATGTAATCATCTGTGTTTACGTGAATGCTTATCGAAATGGAGAATTTAACATCATTTTGTGTGTATTTCTTCGTTCATGTGACTTGAAAGAGGACTCTTGTGCTGTGTGAGACGTGCTTTCCGTGTGTTTATGCTTGGGAGTGTGCACAAAACCAGACTAAGTTGAGTTCTCTTTTGCGTTGTCAAATTTATCCTTATGTGTCCTCTTCTCTTACTCCAAGATATTGACATTTTTAAACGGTTTATGATGCATGCAGCAAGTGTATATTAACTTATGTCCCGCTGGAGAGATCAGTAGGCTATGATACAGTTCATATGTACGCATCTGACCTTCTAACCACACAGCAGATTCGTTCTAAATGAATCTCTTCCCAAATCGCCCCTCCCTAACATTTTCGTCTCGTTTTTATTTGTTGACGAAAATGTCAATGGATTTTTGTCATTGTTTTTTTTTTTATTCAAAACGAGTTTTAGATGTTAACGTCTCGTTTTCGTTGGTGATAAAAATGTTGTAGATGAAAATGATGACAAAAGTTATTCGTCAATGAAATGAACACTGATTTCATCAAAAACATCTGTTGATGAAGATGAATGGAGGTCTTACAGGTTTAGAATGACATGAGGGTGAGTTAATAACAGAATTTCATTTTTGGGTGAACTATCCCTTTAAATAATAAAATAGCTAAATAACTGTTACATGGTGTAACAAATATAACCTTAGGATATCATTGCATAGTGAGTATGTATTACTGTATTTATAGTTTATATGTATGTACTGTATGGCTGTTTTTAGTAGGCAGTTTGATTTGTGCATTTGTTGAATTGTGCATGTCACTTCAGCGAGGGTCAGATTATCGTTTGATGAGGCTTAATAAATAATTGTAATTGTAAAATGTGTCATTTTTATTAACTCACCAAAGCCTTTTTTAAGCTTCATTAGACGCTAATAGAGTATTAATTTTGACTTCAGTTTTGACCCTGGCTTTAACGTTTCTAAAATAAACAACGAAATAACATTACAATCATCCAATATTCATCTGTTACTGTTTACTTTTTCTTGGCCTAAGGTTGCCGAATTCTAGTGTAATGTGTTAAACACCATTAGACTGTAATTATTTATTCATGTGCGGAAAAAGTGGCAAAACAAAATGTTACGTGATGCTCTTTTGTTACGTTTAATAATTTATTATTTTATTATTAATATTATTATTGGCTGATTTTCTTTTATTGAACAAAAAAATGACTTGCACATGCAGACTATGTAATGCGTATGATATATTAAGTCAAATGTAAGCATTAGGGCCCTCCTGTAAAGCAAACCACACTCTTTCTCTCTGTTTGTAAATGAACACACACACACGCATCCTAACTCGATGTGAGTGCTCACACACCTGGAACAGATAAAGGCCCTTTCATGTTTGTGGGTCTCCACTGAGGTCAATGTGAGCCGGTGCACCGAGAGAGTTTTACAAGCCAAAGCTAGAGAAGAAATGAAATGTAACCGTACACTGCCTGAGATTGCCAGGTGCCACAGAGAGAGAAGAGAGACAGACAAAGAAAGAGAGAGAAAGAGATTTTTATTAGTCAGCCAACTCTGAGCCGTCCCTCTGGCTCACTCAGCATGTCTTACGGGCCTTTGCTGCCTTCTGCATTCGCTCAAAAGAAACAAAAATAAGACTTGTCAATGTTTTATGTCATTCTACTTATCAACGGTATATATGTAAAATCTACACGTGTCAAGTTCTCTCCAGCTTCATCTTGTTTATCACATTAAAGAGACACAGCAGCCTCTTTTTCCCCTCCCTGAATTAACCTCTATCCTCAGGGCTTTTGCCTCACACAATTTTTGACATGACACACGCCGTTGTAAACGGCGCTTCAGAGCTCGGATCAAACGCCCTCCCCAGACGTAAATAAAATCAGAAAGGCTCGTTGGCGCGCAGGAACGCACAGACATTAGCAGCACTACGAGACAATGTTGCGCATGTCACCACGTGTCAACGAATCTAACGCCAACCTGTGCTTCATGCATATTAGTATTGCAGAGTGTTTGTTTCTCGTCTTCATGGGAGGTGTGCTGAAGACAGGCCTTCGCCTAAAGCCCAGCGATCAGTGGCGGGGTGACCTGATTACTGTACTACTAAATCTACACCGTATGATGGAGATAAAGCTTTTACCAGGCTTATGGGAAACATATTTGCGTTTTTTGTGTCCATATTTCTCATATGGCCACCATTATGTGCGCATCTGTTGCTTAACTGCTGTTGAAACTTTCCAAAAAGGAGTGGAAGACGAGGCGCTGACAAGTGCCAATGGACTCATGCCTACTTTAACTTTATTGAAAGGTGAAGTGGGTAATTTTTTCGACGTCAAAATATTTTCTTCTATCACGCCTAGAGGGTTAGTTAATCAAACCCCTTTGTAAGACAAAAATATCTATTGAAGAATGATCACTCAGCTATTTTAAATAATTCAATGAAAACAATTTTAATTTTTGATATATTTGCGGTAGGAAATTTACAAAATATCTTCATGGAACATGATCTTTACTTAATGTCCTAATGATTTTTGGTATAAAAGAAAAATCTATAATTTTGACCCATACAATGTATTTTTGGCTATTGCTACAAATATACCTGTGCTTCTTAACCCTGTAAGACCCACTGCTGTAATATTACAACGTCCGTTTTAGCTCCACTAAAAAAATGACTATTGAAGCATAATGATTTAAAATGTATTTTAAAATAAAACTTTTAATTGGAATTTATTGTAAAGGGTACTTTTAAATAGTGTGGTAAAACAGTAAACTTTTTAAGAACACTTCAGTGGCTTTTTATGTCTTTAATTTACTATCTGCAAGTAGCATTTTTAAGATTTGAAGTACACTACAGGGGCATTCAGTACAATTAAGCACACTTCATTTTCTCATATTACTAATCAAAAAATATTTTTGATATATTTACGGTAGGAAATTTACTAAATATCTTCATGGAACATGATCTTTACTTAATATCCTAATGATTTTTGGCATAAAAGAAAAAATCAATAATTGTGACCAAAACAATGCATTTTTGGCTATTGCTACAAATATACCTGTGCTTCTTAACCCTGTAAGATCCACTGTTGTAATATGACAACGTCCGATTTAGCTCCACTAAAATAAATGATTTTTTCATTATTTAGATTTTTCTTTTTGCACCCTCAGATTCCAAATTTTCCAAAATAGTTGTATCTCTGCCAAATATTGTCATATCATAACAAACCATACGTCAATGAAAAGCTTATTTATCAGCTTTCAGATGATGTATAAATCTCAATAAAAAAAAAAAAAAAATGACCCTTATAACCGGTTTTGTGGTTCAGGGTCACAATCTTCAGGAAAAACTGATTAAAAAGTCAGGGAAAATGTAATAAAAAATGTATTTTAAATACATTACTACATGTTAGAAAATGTAATCATTTGTGCATTGATCTGCAAATAATAGTGTTAATACATAGTTATTACTTAATAATAATTGATTTCTTTTAAATTATATTAAGGCATCACCCATATTGCTGTTAAGTTTGAGTGACCTAACACAGCAAAACAAGTCGTTTAGTTTTTAGTAAACCTCTGAATAGATAAAGTACAAAGCACACTTTGACATACTTTAACATAAATAAATAAATCAAAAAAAGAAAGAAAGAATATTCTTAAGAGCAAACTGAATGTGGTGTTTTCGGGCACCTGATTTCATTTTAATTGTAATTAAATGTATTATAGTTCAAACTTATATTAATTACATTTAAAATATTTTAGAGTGTTTTTACTCACCTAAATAGAACTTAAGTACATCTCTTTGTTTTTTAAAAATATGGTTAAAGTGTACTGCTAAATGTACTGACAAGCATTTATGCTAAAGTAAATATACTTTAATGCCATTTCTATGGAAATTTGTCGTGTTTACACAATTACACGTTTGTAAACAATTTGTAAAGATGTAGTTCCACTTTAGTACAATTAAATATGTTTTGCTGTTAAATATTGAATAAGACACTACAGTTTAAATTAACATACTTTACATCTACTTTACAGTATGTTAGTCAACACATCAAAATAAATGTACATCTTTTAAGCACTACAAATGATTATTAAAGCATAATGATTTAAAATGTACTTTAAAATAAAGCTTTTAATTAGAATTTTTTGGAAAGCATGCTTTTAAATAGTGTGCTAAAAGTAAGCTTTTTAAATACACTTCAGTGATTTTATGTCATTAGTATATTACGTGCAAGTAGCTTTTTAAATATATTTGAAGTATTCTACAGGTGCATTTAATACAGTTAAGCAAGCTTCATTTTCTCAAGGCCAGTTGTTATTTTTACGGTTGGTTGCTGCTTGTGGCACAAATGTGCAATGATGCTTTGCCGTTAACTTTATCTTTGTTGTTTAATGCATTGAGACTCTGGACTACTTTGTTTATGCCTGGAAGATCAGCATGAGTCTCTAGCAGAGGTTGGACAGAGTTGCTGTTTGCGGGGCCTGTACTGTGACTGATCCCTGACACCCATATCTCTGTAAAGTTTCCAGCACTGGTGTAATTCCCTGTAAAATGGCCTGTAATTCAGTGGCCTTTGGGGGCGCGGCGTCTCTGGGCGTGAAAATCAATAAGACGGTGGAGAAGTATTCAGTGTGGCCTTTCTGTTGAGCCATGGTGAGGCAGCAGTTAGGCTAATTCTGTAATGGCGGTGTGGACAGGGGGATTGGGGATATCTAACTCTGGATCTGAGGCAGATCAATGTGTTACGGCAGCATCGTTTAACCTCTCTTTTATTCCTGCTGCATTCCTGCATCGGGCTAAAAACCTGCTGCTCACCTGCTGGAAAGAAACAACTTGGTTGGATGGCACAGGGCTCCCATGCTTACAACTTAACATGTTTTCAGGTTTCCTTACAGTATGTTTTATGATATAGACTGCTTGGGAGGATGGCACCTTAGTGCCCTACTTTAAATTCACTTCCCCTGAAGTGAAGTCGTGTGTAATGAAGCATGCAATACAAAATATTTGGCCATGAATAATTATAATCCCATGATAAAGTGCTGCTGGCAGACTGGCTTCAACATTCATGTGCTGTGCATTTTTGAATGTATATTATTGGATTGATGCAAGACTGTGAATTTTCAGTTTTGAAGGGAATCAGAAGCCGCTATCTGCATGATGCATGACACGAGAGGAGAAAGAGGAAAAGCCAGGGGCAAACCGGTGTCGAACAGAGAGGGAGATTTCATTGTGTCCATCTGGATTGACATCAACAGCAATCACTTGTTTCTGATTTATTAGATAGTCACGGAAATTAATTTTGCTCAGAAATGCATGATTGGGAATTGGATGGAGAAATTGTGTGAGAGAATCCGCAATTGTTTTTCTCTCGCTCGCTGTCCCTCCAGTGGCGGAGATAACCGCTGATCTCTACACCATAAATGAAAAACGTATTGTATACAGACAAAGGAAGGGTCGCTCCAGCCGCGCTGTAATTAACTTTTCTATCTTTCTCATCAATCCTGAGAACAGCCTCGAACACCCATTAACAATATCACCAAAACCGCCCTGAGCCTCCTACAATCTACTCCTAATGTGTATCAGTATATGATAGACATTACTGGGTTATGTCAGTATATATGTTTCTGATTTAACACATCGAACCTTGCTTAAATATCTCAATTTGTAGTGTATTATGCAATACGTAAATGACAAATTTTGCAAATGCAAATAATTTAGCACTTTAATCTAATGAAAATATTGACGTCATGGCCTCTACAAGAATATATTGAAGACTGAATAATGCAGTGTAATCTCACCATGTACCAGCAGAGTTTGTTTGTTCATTTATGATTCACTTATAGTTATGTTGTTAAAAGAGAAGTCCACTTCCAGAACAAAAATTTACAGATAATGTACTCACCCCCTTGTCATCCAAGATGTTCATGTCTTTCTTTCTTTCTGTAGCCGTAAAGAAATTATGTTTTTTGAGTTAAACGTTTCAGGATTTTGTCGGGTATGTCAGGGTATGTCGAAAAACTCCAATCGTATTTTCTCCCTCAACTTCAAAAATCATTTCGAAATCATCCTACATCACTGCAGAAGTACCGACCCAGTCTTTGCAAAGTGAACATGCAAAGAAGATCAAACACCCTTAACCAAAAAAGGTAAAACAGCGATATAAGACGATGTTGAAGTTGAGGAAGAACATGAAATGGGAATTTTTCGACATACCCTAACTGTCATGAACTGGGAAAAAAACAGACAAGATGAGCGTTTGACATTAAAAAGTATATAAATTGTATTATTTTTATATGTTTTATATGTTTCGCTAGATAAGACCCTTCTTCCTTGGCTGGGATTGTTTACAACCACATTTGGGATCGTTTGAAACCGCATGTAAACTGCATTTTGGAAGTTCAAAATCGGGGCACCATAGCAGTCCATTATATGGAGAAAAATCCTGAAATGTTTCCCTTAAAAAATTATTTCTTTACGACTGAAGAAAGAAAGACATGAACATCTTGGATGACAAGGGGTGAGTACATTATATGTCAATTTTTGTTCTGGAAGTGGACCTCTCCTTTAAGTTATATTGTGGATGTATTGAGATTGACACTAAAATATATTAAAAATCTTTTTATGAGACAAAAGTAGCAGAAAACTAGCACTTCTCATTGGTCACAAATTTGCATGATATTGTCGTTTTTATAATTAATATAATTATAATATAAAATAAGTTTTAATATGTGATGAATCTTCCCATTTTACCATCTTTAAAATGTTTTAACTCTTTTTTTTTTTTTTTTTTTTTGTAAATGAAACAATAAGTGGGATTAACTAATAATTTATTACTTTTTATTTTTTGCACTAGATGGAACTTACAAGTTATCAAAATATTCATGTTAAAGGAGAAGTCCACTTCCAGAATGAAAATGTACAGATAATGTACTCACCCCTTGTCATCCTAGATGTACATATCTTTCTTTCTGCGGTCGTAAGGAAATTATGTTTTTTGAGGAAAACATTTCAGGATTTTTCTCCATATAGTGAACTTAAATGGTGCCTCGAGTTTGAACTTCCAAAATGCAGTTTAAATGCGGCTTCAAAAATAAGATGGTAGCTTTTTGACATAACTGTCTTCAACCGGAAAAAACAGAGTTCAGGCAGAGCAAGACAAGATGACTGTTTGAGATTAAAAAAACAAAACAAAAAAAACAAAAACAAATTGTTTCATAACACTCTTCTTCCTTGGCTGGGATCATTTACAACCACATTTGCGATTGTTTGAAGCCGCATTTAAACTGCATTTTGAAAGTTCAAAATCGGGGCACCATAACAGTCCATTATATGGAGAAAAATCCTGAAATGTTTTCCTCAAAAAACATAATTTTAAGAAAGAAAGACATGAACATCTTGGATGACAAGGGGGTGAGTACATTATCTGTACATTTTTATTCTGGAAATGAACTAATCCTTTAAAATATTCATATTTATATTATAAAATTCAAATATTAAACAATTTTTCAATCAATCAATACATTTTAGCTAAGAGAGTTATTTTTTTTCTTGACAGTGGGCAGTTCTACAATGCCACAGCATTATATATGCATTTAATGGTAACAGCCAATGGGTGACTGTGTTTCTCCCATCCTGTTTAGCTCACAGGTAGAGCTTCAGCTCATGAGCTATCAGCCTGACGATCACATGCATCTCCCCTCCCTCTCAGCCCAGCTGTTTGATTGAATTTGAATAAGCAAATAGTACAATGAGCTCTCCTGACATTCCAGCAGCCTTACAGAGGAAATGGACAAACGCACCTGCGCATGCGCAGCCGGAGACGCACGCAAACACATACACACCACACCCTCTATTCCAACACACATGTACACACACACACACTCATTCAATCGGATATTTGATTGTTTTCTCTCCCTCTCTTTCTCTCTGTGTCTCTCTCCTCACTATCTCTTTCCATTTTCTCCCTCATCAGGGATGTTCCTCCATTTCCTCAGTAGAATGCAAATTGGTAGAAACACTGATCAGAACTTATTACAAAATGGAGCCTTGCTCAGAGGAAAAAAAAGGGGTGCGCAGTATAAGAGGAAGGTGGC